>JARDYJ010000004.1:18056197-18218697 GCA_029215755.1 Spea hammondii | reverse complement strand
GCCCTTCACGGTGCAGTATTGAGAATCAGACAAATCCTCACTTGCGACCCCCTGCAAACGTTTAAAAATGATCTTCGCCAAAACCTTCCTGTCGACATTCAAGAGTGATATGGGTCGCCAGTTCCCCACATCAGCCGTGTCGACAACTCGGGGCTTAGTTAGCATAATCACTGCCGAGGATCTCATCGAAGGAGGGAGTATCCCCCTCTCCAGGCTTTCATTAAAAACTTCGGTGAGACTAGGGGCCAGGAGACCGCAGAAGGCATGATAGAATTCGGCCGTAAGACCGTCAGGGCCCGGAGATTTTTTCCTTGTCTGCTCTAATATTGTCTCCGTGACCTCCTTGACAGTGATTGGGCTAACCAACTCATCCAGCTTTCCATGATCAATCTCAGGAAGGGAAAGACCCATCAAGAAGTCGTCCGCCTGATGTCGGCAGGGTCTCCTCTGTCCGAGGAGCTCCACATAGTAATCGCGGACAACCCTCTGTATCCCCCGAGGAGTTTCCTCCAGGACACCGAGGGTGTTCCGCAGACAGGTAATGATCTTAGTAGACTCCTTCCTTTTGCAACTAAGAAAAGGATCGGGTGAGTGGTAAGCCCCATGATCCCTTTCCTTGAGCAAGGAGGCATACCTGTCATACTGGAACGTCCTCATCATGGATTTGACCCTAGAGATGTCCCCGGGATCACCTCGTTGCGACACCAGACAGTCTAACTTGCACAGGAGCCCGAGGTAAGTCCTGTACCTTGAGGACTGGATGTTCTGAGAAAGAGAGCGAAATAAGGCACGGGTTCTCACCTTCACCATCTCCCACCACTCAGACTTCGTCGTGCAGAATTCCGCAACGGTGACCTGGTCATGAAAGAAGTTCTCGAAAGCCTGCTGGACCCAGCCTTCTGTCAGGATGTCAGAATTAAGTCGCCAAATCCCTTTACCTCTTAGCGGAGCCTGCGAGACATTTAACAGACAGGTAAGAATAAGGTGATCGGAGAACTCAACCGGTTTAAGCACAAGTGCCGTCACCGGAAAAGACTCCTTAACATAATTCCTATCTATCCTACTCTGGCAGTTACCTCGCTGATATGTGTAACCTGTGAGGTCTGGGTTGTGCTTAATATGCACATCTACCAAGCCTGCCTGCCTGACTATTCTAGTAAGGGCCAAAGCGTCGTATCCCGGTTTGTCTTTGCCACCTTTCCTGTCTTTGGTCCTAGTAACGGTATTAAAATCACCAGCAAAGACAATATGCCGGGACGTGTAGAGGAACGGCTCTATCTCGTTAAACAGACGCTTCCTCTCCCACTTGGTCTGGGGGGCATAGATATTAATCAGACGGAGAGACTGCCTGCCTACCGACACATCAAGAACTACGCACCTACCCTTCGTTATCTCAATCACCCTATTGAACGTTATGTCCACATCCTGGAACAGGATGGCAACTCCCCCGTAGCCCTCCGTGGCTAGTGAAAAAAAGGAGTGCCCCCATCTCCAGTCACGTTTAGCTGCATGCAGGGCCCCCAGGGAGTCCAGGCGGGTTTCCTGGACAAAGATTATATGGTATTTCTCCCTGTGCCAGTTATCATAGGCTAGAAATCGGGCCCTGCACGTCTTAATACTAGCCACGTTATGAGTGGCTAAGGATAGTATGGGGAGAGTCGCCATCAAGGGTGATGAGAATGAGGAGACTTTCCCTTTTTCCGTACGTTCTCACCGTCCGAGTCTGAGGGGTACCTTTTCGCGGAGAGCCCCGCGGGCAAGGCATCCCCCTCCGGAATCGGCACCTCTACCAACTCGCTATCCTCCACCTCTGCCAGGTGTCCTCGAGCTTCCGCGGCCCTTCCACCTTCCCCCGCCGCTGTCGCCACTACCGCCGTCGCCTCTGCCGCCTCCTCGACCTCCATGCGGGTCCCCCAGTCCATCAGGGCACTAAACCTGTTCTGGACTGGTATGTCCCCGCACGTCTTGCCGATAGCGGTTTCAGCGACGGCCGCCGCCGCTGATGATTTTGCGGCAGCAACAACAATGGTTTTGGGTTTCGGGGCCCCGGAGCTCCCCCGTCCCGAAGGGACTTTCTCCCCCTCTAGTGTGGAGGGTGGATCCCCCCGGGGAAGGGGTCTTAGCAGAGGCGGAGGATCTTACCGGACCTCTCCGAGCTGCCTCCTGAGTTGGGGTCTCCTTCCTCGGACCGACAGTCGTCCACCCCGACTCATCCCGCGTGGTTGCGGCTCGGGGTCCTGACGCCGATCGTGTGGTGATGCCTGTGGAAGGAGTACAGACAGAAATGGGGTGAGACGTTCGTTTTTTTTGACGGACAGGCAACGGGTCAATGATGTTACTTACGGGGTCGGTGCCGGAGGAGGTACCTGGGGCGTCGGGTAGAGCCTTGTCCCGAGCGCCCCCCACAACTGGCCGCGGGTCTTCCTCTGCGAATTCGTCCTCACCTTCCCAGATGCTGTCCAAGTTGTGCTGGGCTTCGGGACACGCTCTGTAGGAATGACCCAACACCCCGCACAGGTTGCAACGGATGGTAGTGCACTCCTGCTTGGAGTGTCCTACAACACCGCATAGGGTGCACTTGGTGACATCGCACCCTATGCTGAAATGCCGGGGCGAGCCACACTTGTGGCACACCCGGGGCTGACCGGGATAGAAGCACGATACCCGGTCAGTCCCGATGAAGAAGGAGTTGGGCATGTGCTGTAGGAGACCCCGTACCTCCTTCAGACGGATGTTGACCGTCCAGCCGCCGTTCCAGATCCCGGCCTCACAGAGAGTCTTGACCGGGGTGGTCAAGACCTCCCCGTATCTGCGGGCCCACACCAGTATGTCCGTGACGGGTATGGACTCATTCCGCACCAGGAAGTTCACCTTGCGGACCTCCTGGCGCGATATGGCCTGGACATTGAACCGGGCCCATAGGCTGTCGCCGGACTTTGGCACCCCCTCCCAAAGGGTCCAGAACCTCTCCAGACCCCTCGGGGACATGAAGCTGATGTCATACTCAGGGGTGCCGCTAACGTGGATGATGGCAAAAAAGTCCGCGACCGCAAAGCCCAGGTCCTTCAGGGCCCCTACCACCCGCTTCCTATCGGGCACGGATCCCTCCGCTACGTGCAGCAGGCGGACCACGTTCCTTCTCCTCATGGGTTGCCCCGCTGGGAGTCCCGTAGCCCGCCCGCCAGGTGGTGGCACATGAACCTTCGGGGGACCCGCCGCCCAGGCGTTAGCGGTCGCGGGTGTCGCACCTGGGGCCACCGTTGGAGTGGGCACTATGGGCAGTGTGGACCCCCCCGTGGCCCCGCTACCGTGTCCGCCCGTGGACCCACCGGCGGGCACCGCGGCCACCGCAGCGACCCCCCGTGTCACGGCGGGGGAAGATGTCACCCCGGTCCTGACCGTAGGGGCCATCGCGGGTGGTCCCGCGGTCCCCTGGCATACAGTGTGTGTGTTGTGCACCGTGACTTTAAAATTACCGGGGGGCGCGGCCTGTTCCGCGGCGGGGGCGGAGCCAGCAACCGGCATCGCGGCAAAACTCCGGACATATTATCCTCTGTCTGGGGTAGTAAAGACAGGGAGCGGGCCACCCGGGTAGCGGCGGCCCCGCTCGCAACGGCAGCTTCGTCCAGCTGCACTCCGGGCGACTCCTCCGCCCGGAGTAGTATGGACAGGGGGAGGGCAGCCCGGTTAGCGGCGGCGCCGCACACGGAGGACGGCACCTCCGGGGACATCAAAGCCGCGGGAGCAGCTGGGACAACCAGGTCCACCACCACAGGGTGGATAGGACCAACGACTACGGGGGGAGCGGCCACAGAACCGCCGATCCCTCTGGAGGGACAAGGAGGCGGGCACGCCGCCTGGAGCGCCAGCACGGATCCCGCGGCAGCAGCAGCCGCCCCGGCGGCCGCCGAAGCGGTCGCCGGTGCCGCAGCCGGCCGCGGGGGTGACAAAACCCGCGCCCCGACGGGGGCCACGGGAGACGGACTGACACAGACAGGGGAACGTGAACGTACAACGGAGGGAAAACACACTGGGGGTGGGGGAACAACAGGGGACATCACAACAACAGGGGACATACCGACAGATACATCGGGGAAGGTACTCACACAAGGTCCCCGGGGCTCACCGGCCAAACGCAGACCGGCGGGGATAGTGTCCCTAGCCCTCCGACGGGAAGGGCCCGCTCTCAGATCCTTGGCAGCAGCGCCGGGAGGGATGGGAACTCCTCCTCGGACATGATGGGGGGGGTATCCCCGACGCTCTCCTCCCCGGACGATGGGATAGCGGGCCTGCTCCTGGTGGTCTTCTTTTTCCGCCTCCGTGGCGCAGCTCGGATCCTAATGTCCTCCTCCTCGTCCAATTCCTCCATTGAAAAAAACAGCGGCCTTCGTATAGCGGACTTCTCCTGGGTCCCGTCGTACTGTGATGGTGGCGGTGGTGATGTAGGCGCCACCGGTTCCGGGTCTTCCGGGGTCGGTGGCACCCCCGACTCCTCCACCTCCTGCTCCCGCAGCTTCTCCTGCAGGAGCCGCACGCGGTCACGGGTCTGGGCTGTTTCACTGTACCGGCCGTGTGTACTTACACGTGCATGGCTTAATCTTTGAGACAAGCATATGCTACTGGCAGGATCAACCAGGTAGCTCCCGTCGTCACGCGGGGGCCTGCGAGGGGGGTCCGGCACCCGGGGCGGCTCTCCCCCGGCCCGGGGGAGAGGCCTCGGGGCCGCGGGCCGGGCCGCGGTGGGGCCCGGGGGTCCGTGCCGGGAGGCGGGCCGCTCGCCTGCACCAGGGGGCCCGCCGGGGACCGCCTGAGCGAGGGTTGCCTTCCCCGGCCCGGCGCGGGGCACCAGATTGGTCGTTGTCCTGGTCGTGGCGGTCGACGCCGACCGCTCACCTATATATCCGGCGGAGGGTGCCTGAGGACCCTGGCGAACCGGGAAGGAGTTCCGCGACACCACCGGGAAAACCCGGCCAGGCAGGCCGACTTCGATGGAGCGAGGGTCGGATGCGGCCGGCAAATCCGACCTCATAGACTTCCAGGGCTTTTCAAGCAACTTGGCCTGCCAGAAATGGGGACTTAGAGCGAAAACGCCGGCCGGCCGCGAGCAACTTGTGCGGCACACGGGCTGGGCGGCCCGAGGTCCGGGGTGCCCCGGGCGGAACCCTCGGCCGTCTACCCGGCGGCAGGTTCACGGGAGCCGGGGCCGGGCCGGGAGCCGCGGCCGGGTAGGACCGCCGGTGCGGCACCCGGGCTGGCGGCCCGAGGTCCGGGGAGCCCCTGGCGGGACCCTCGGAGGTCTACCGGACGGTGGGGTTCCCGGGGCCGGGGCCGGGACCTGGCCGGCACCCGGGTTGGGCTTCCCGAGGTCGTTGGGAGCCGGCTCTCTGGAACTTGCAGCAGCATCCCTATATATCCGGCGGAGGGTGCCTGACGTCCCTGGCGAACCGGGACGGGGTTCCACGTCACCACCGGGAAAACCCGGCAAGGCATGCTGACTTCGATGGAGCGAGGGTCGGATGCGGCCGGCAAATCCGACCTCATAGACTTCCAGGGCTTTTCAAGCAACTCGGCCTGCCAGAATGGGGGACTTAGAGCGAAAACGCCGGCCGGCCGCGAGCAACTACTGGGGCGGGTAGGACCGCCGGTGCGGCACCCGGGCTGGGCCTCCCGAGGTCCGGGGAGCCCCTGGCGGGACCCTCGGAGGTCTGCCCCATGGTGGTCTTCCCGGGACCCGGCCCGGGACTTGGGCGGGTTGGACCGCCGGTGCGGCACCCGGGCTGGGCCTCCCAAGGTCCGGGGAGCCCCTGGCGGGACCCTCGGAGGTCTGCCCCAAGGTGGTCTTCCCGGGACCCGGCCCGGGACTTGGGCGGGTTGGACCGCCGGTGCGGCACCCGGGCTGGGCCTCCCGAGGTCCGGGGAGCCCCTGGCGGGACCCTCGGAGGTCTGCCCCAAGGTGGTCTTCCCGGGACCCGGCCCGGGACTTGGGCGGGTTGGACCGCCGGTGCGGCACCCGGGCTGGGCCTCCCGAGGTCCGGGGAGCCCCTGGCGGGACCCTCGGAGGTCTGCCCCAAGGTGGTCTTCCCGGGACCCGGCCCGGGACTTGGGCGGGTTGGACCGCCGGTGCGGCACCCGGGCTGGGCCTCCCAAGGTCCTTGGAGCCCCGGGCGGGACCCTCGGAGGTCTACCGGACGGTGGGGTTCCCGGGGCCGGGACCTGGCCGGCACCCGGGCTGGGCTTCCCGAGGTCGTTGGGAGCCGGCTCTCTGGAACTCGCAGCAGCATCCCTATATATCCGGCGGAGGGTGCCTGACGTCCCTGGCGAACCGGGACGGGGTTCCACGTCACCACCGGGAAAACCCGGCAAGGCATGCCGACTTCGATGGAGCGAGGGTCGGATGCGGCCGGCAAATCCGACCTCATTGACTTCCAGGGTTTCTCAAGCAACTTGGCCTGCCAAAAACGGGGACTTAGAGCAAAACTGCCGGCCGGCCGCGAGCAACTTATGCGGCCGGGAACACATCGACATCTACAGGACACCTAAATGGATAAATCTGGATGGAATTTTCTGTCTCTTTACCTAATTTTGTGAGGATTCAGAGGGAAAATGAAAAAAACACAGATTTTTTTTTCTAATTCTTGCTACTTTTTACTAAATTTCTAATTCTAAATTTTCAGCTAATCATCCAACTATGGTATCAAAAGAAAGCTCTATCTCTCCTTGAAAAAACAATATATAGTTTATATGGGTACACTATTCACAGTGAAAGAGAATCATCGCTGAACCGACATAGCGCAAAAATGGCAAAATTTCTCCGGGATTAAAGGGGTTAAAATTCCAAACTTCACACACCGTAGAAAAACAGAAAAGGAATCAGCGTCTTACAATTTTTTGATATCATATTTCAGTCGCTTTACTTCAAAGAGATAAGTACATATTATACAGTTAAAATAGCAAGTCTAAAGCAGATAGACATGGTTGCCGGTGGACCGAGCCTGGGTAGCGTCACTGGCAGCACTGCGTATGCACAGTATGGCTACTCTGGTGTCCTGTAGTATGGGTTTTCACATCTTAATGCAAAGACTGAAAATAATTGTTAACTGTACCTACTGTACATATAAAACAAGTTATGGCTATTAGACTACTTAATCAACTCTCATTATCCATAACAAATCATAATACCTATTATTAAGGTATATATATGGGTGTACAGCTCACACGCAGCATTTTTGTATAGCGCTGTCTTTGCTGCTTTCAAAATTATCTGAGGAAGGAACTGAAGGGTGGGGGTGAGTTTTCAGAAAGGTCATGCTGAAGTTTACAGGCTGGAGGATGGGGATTTTTTTATTAATAGATGTGAAGATACACTGCATGTAGGTTTAGACTGGGGGTGGGAAAGAGAATGAGCCAAATGGACTGCAGCAGAAACATACAAGCACCCACCATTTTAGAACAGGCAGTTAGGGCTCATCATCTCTACCAGTTACTTTAAATTTATGGTGTTTGTACTAGTGAGGAATGCATTTCTTGCTCATACAGTTATAGCAAGGCAGATGACAGAATATTCAGCAGCTGCTGAAGAGATAGATGTGTAATAAGGGGGTTAGACTTTACCTTAAACTAACATTTAAAAGAACAGAAGAAACACTTTCTAAGACCCAGAAATTGACACATATACATTGTACAAGTTCATTAAATGTATTCCTAGTATAGAAATACATTTAATGAACTTGTACAATGTATTCCTAGTATAGAAATGTCTACTTTTAAAATGTGTACAGTTGTGTGAAAAAGTACTTGCCTTCTATCTGATTTTCTGCATGGTTGAATATTTTTAGATTTTCAAGGAATGCCTAACATTAGATGACAGGGAACCACATTTTAGTAATTATGCCATTTATTTATTAAATGAGTTTATACAACACCCAATATCCCTCTTTAGTCCAATCATCTCTTGGACTCATGCTTGCTGTAGATACTAGATTTAATGTAAATAGAAGTTAATTTGAAGATAAATTGGTATTCATTTTAACCCCTTCGTGACAAAGGCTGATTTTACTTTTTGTACCCTTCGTGACAATGGCCGTTTTAACATTTCTGCGCTGCTCGTGTTTAGTTGTAATTTTCTTCTTTCCCGTTTACTGAACCCACACACATTAGATATTGTTTTTTTCAGGACAAGAAGGGCTTTCTTTAGATGACATTGTTTTGATTGTATCATATTATTTACTATTAAAAAAAGTATAAAATATGGTGAAAATTTTAGAAAAAAATGACTGTTTCTAACTTTTAGTTGAAAAATCTTTTACTGATCTATAAAAGGTAATGAAAAAACCTGCTAAATAGATTCTACTATTTGTCCTGAGTTTAGAAATACCCAATGTTTTTATGTTTTTTTGCTTTTTTCTACACATTATGGGGCAAAAAGTACAGGTAGCGTTTTGCTATTTCAAAGCCTTTTTTCCAAATCTGGTAATTCTTCCCTCCATGTGCCATTTCGGGTATCTTTGAAGCCGGCCAATGCAATTTACCCCATCAAGTCATATATTTTTGAAAACTAGACAGCCCAGGGTATTTTAGGTATGAATAAACAGGTTCTGGTATATGTCACTATCATAAAACACCCCAATATGTGTTTAGCAACATCTCCTGAGTACAGCGATACCTCACATGAATGATTTTGCCTGGGTGTTTGGGGGCAAAAGGGCCACATTTGGGGCATGCGCATTTTCAATGTTGAACTTTGGCATTTGGGGATCCACTGCCCATGCCCTATTTGGTACATCTTTGAGCCGGGCCATTTCAGTGTGCCCAATAAAGCCATATATTTTTGAAAACTAGACACCCCAGGGTATTTCAAATGCTAGTATTTTAACTCTTTCCATGCACCATATCTACCACCAGTCTTTGTCAAACTTTGTGGTAGTCATTTTTTTGCATTTGTTTTGTCACACACATTTTACTTCAGGTATGAATTAAAAAGTTCTCGTATATGTCACTATCACAAAACACCCCAATATGTGTTCAGCAACATCTCCTGAGCGCAGTGATACCCCACATGAATGATTTTGCCTGGCTGTTTGGGGGCAAAAGGGCCTCATTTGGAGCGTGCACATTTTTCAATGTGGAACTTTGGCATTTGGGGATCCACTGCCCATGCCCTATTTGGTACATCTTTAGTAACATAGTAACATAGTAACATAGTTCATAAGGTTGAAAAAAGACCAAAGTCCATCAAGTTCAACCTATATACATATTGTGTCCCTACTGTGTTGATCCAGAGGAAGGCAAAAAACCCTTATGAAGCAGATGCCAATTGCCCCATACCAGGGGGAAAATTCCTTCCCGACTCCAAATATGGCAATCAGAATAAATCCCTGGATCAACGTTCTGTCCCTATTAATCTAATATCCATAACTTGTAATATTATTGCTTTCAAGAAACACGTCCAGGCTCCTTTTGAACTCTTTTATTGAGTTTACCATCACCACTTCCTCTGGCAGAGAGTTCCATAATCTCACCGCTCTTACTGTAAAGAACCCCCGTCTGTGCTGGTGTAGAAACCTTCTTTCCTCCAGCCGTAGAGGATGTCCCCTTGTTATAGATACAGTCCTGGGTATAAATAGGTCCTGGGAGTGATCTCTGTACTGTCCCCTTATATATTTATACATAGTTATTAAGTCCCCCCTAAGCCGTCTTTTTTCCAAACTAAATAACCCCAATTCTGATAATCTTTCTGGGTACTGTAGTCCTCCCATTCCCATTACACATTTCAGTGTGCCCAATAAAGCCATATATTTTTGAAAACTAGACACCCCAGGGTATTTTAAATGCTGGTATTTTAACTCTTTGCATGCACACATTTTACCACCAGCATTTTTTCAAAGTTTGCAGTAGTATTTTTGTGTGTGTATTTTTCCCACACACACCTACTTTATGTATGAATTTACAGCTCCTGGTATATGCCGCTGTCACACGACACCCCAATATGTGTTCAGCAACATCTCCTGAGTACAGTGATACCCCACATGCA
Source organism: Spea hammondii (assembly GCA_029215755.1). Classification (NCBI taxonomy): domain Eukaryota; kingdom Metazoa; phylum Chordata; class Amphibia; order Anura; family Pelobatidae; genus Spea; species Spea hammondii. Next base: position 18,208,667 of record JARDYJ010000004.1, on the reverse strand, counting down.
TGGGTTTGTCATTTTTGGGGGAAACTAAAAGGCCACATTTGGTACGTGTGCATTTTTCTAATTGGAAATTAGATGTGTGGCCATCCTTCCCCCCGTGTTATTTGGGACATTGTTGAACCCGGCCAATTCAATTTACCCCATCAAATCATACATTTTTTAAAAGTAGACACCCCATGGGCATTTAATATGCCAGTATTTTAACTCTTTCCATGAAAGAATTGTTTTAAGCTAATGTGCTAATTTTAGGACTTGCTCACAAAAATATATTTTTTATATATATATATTAAAAAATTTTTTTGCCTTTTTTAAAACATTTTTAAGATTTTTTTTCAACTTGAAGGTTCCCCTGATAGTGACATCAGAGGGAAATTATTTTTAAATTTTACTGGTTTTTTACTATTTTTTTTCTAATGATTATTAATTTTATTTTATTTTTAATTTATTTTTTTCTAATCACACTGTGATTAGAAAGCTGAGCTCCATTGACTTGCATGGTTGAATGCAGTACCTGTATTCAACCTGCAAGTGGAGCCAGAGTTCTCTAGAGGGTCAGGAGACCGTCTAGCGAACTTTTTCGTCTTTATTATTTTTTTTCCCGGACCGCCGCCATCGTTGATCGCCTCCTAAACGCTTTTAAAACGGGCGTCCGCCGCCATACATTGTATGGCGGATGTTGACGCCCCGGGGAGGGGCCAGACATGGCCCCTGATTCCGATCATGGCGTTGCTGAATGCCTCGAGGTCGAGGCATTACAGCAACGCCGTTTGGGTAAAAAAAATCGATCACGGATCGATTTTTTTTACCCGTTTTAACAAATGACGGTCCTGGCACATCATTTGTCGTTATCGACATGATTTTCCGTGACGTGCCCGGACCGGCAATTGTCATCAAGGAGTTAAATATTATACCTATGTATTCTCTTTTCCCAAAATGTATTTATATTGTACCACAAACACAAACTTTCAAAATCACTGGTGTTATTACCTTTGCAAAGTAGCACTACAAAAATCAGTTAAAATACCTTCTTCCCTTTTTAAAGATAACGCCAATAATCTAAAAATGGTGGCTTGCTATCTTCTAATTGGTTGGGATGGCCAGTTTCCTCAACTTGGCAAATAAGAGACACATTGTTTTCACATTAAAGACCCCCAATCAACCTCACTTATCATACGTTTTCAGTGATTCCCTTTCCTTTGTTGATAAAGTTGCGAAAGAAAAAAACGGGCTCGAAAACTGTCCAGCCTTCATTCAGGGAAGCCCTCGGACAGACCTCCCACCTCAATGGGCGGAGACAGAAACATATGGTTTAGAGCAGTCATCGATGGTAAGTACTGTGAATCTATTATATAGTTAAAATCGGCACAGATAGAAAAAAAGGGACGTACTAAACAGCATATTGGGGATGATGGGATGATGGGATGATTGGCTGCAATGTTCAGCACTATCAATAGGTGTCAGTATACTTTTTACACTCATGGTAAATCAAAGTATGTTCTTTTTGGTAGTTCTTGATACTAAGTTGCAACGAATACATTGCAAAAATAAGCTGCAAATGTTTAACTGTTTACTTGCTGAAATATATACAGTTTTATAACGGAATCATGGTAAATTCTATAGAAATAATAGAAACATTTTAACCCCTTCGTGACAAAGGCTGATTCTATTTTTTGTACCCTTCGTGACAATGGCTGTTTTATCGTTTCTGCGGTGTTTGTGTTTAGCTGTAGTTTTCTCTTAACCCATTTACTAAACCCACACAAGTTATATATTGTTTTTTTCAGGACAAGAAGGGCTTTCTTCAGACACCATAATTTTTTTCATATGATGTAATTTCCTATAATAAAAATAATAAAATATGACGAAAAATTGAAAAACAAAACACATTTTCTCACTTTTATTTGAAAAATCTTTTATTCATCATAAAAAACTACTGAAAAAACCTGCTAAATAGATTCTACTATTTGTCCCGAGTTTAGAAATACCCAATGTTTTTATGTTTTTTTGCTTTCTTCTACACGTTATGGGGCAATAAGTACAAGTAGAGTTTTGCTAATTCAAAACCATTTTTCTCTGAATCTGGTAATTCTGTCTCTATGTGGTATTTGGGGCATCTTTGAAGCCAGCAAATTAAATTTACCCCACCAAACCATATATTTTTGAAAACTAGACACCCCAGGGTATTTTAGATGCTGATAGTTTAACCCTTTCCATGCACAAATCCTACCACCAACCCTTGTCAAAGTTTGTGATAGTAATTGTTTTTGGTGTTTTTTTCACATACTTTGTACTTCAGGTGTGAAATTACAGCTCCTGGTATATGTTGCTGTCACACAACACCCCGATATGTGTTCAGCAACATCTCCTGAGTACATTGATACCCCACATGCATGGGTTTGTCAGATTGTTTGGGGGCAAAAGGGCCACATTTGGAACATGAGCAATTCAAATTCAGTAGGAATTTTACATCTGGGTAAAGAAAAATGCTTGTACCCAACTATCAGTAGGGACAGGTTACAAGAAAGCCTGGCCTATCTCCAAGAAGGGATTTGATCTAGCACCTTAAGTGGTCCCTCATGCCACGGAATGGACACAGGGTTCACTTGACAGTGCAAATAAAAACGCTTAAAAATGGAGGAGCAAATAAAAGCTAAAAAACTGTAAATGTAACAAAAAATTTAAAAAAAAATAAAAAAAAAATGGAGCAGGAACAAAAAAAAATTAAAAATGGGAAACTGTGTGATACAGCTTGAAGCAGTCACCGACACAGAGTGCAGGTTTTCCAGGGCAATCTGGACAGTAAAATGTAGTGTCCTTTCTTTGCCCCCTGTTGTAGCATACCCTGCATCTCTTTTGGGGATTCTGCTTCTTTGCTGTAGGGGGGATTTTAAAAATAAAATGGGTAGCCCCAATTCTGTTGGTTCCCATCACTACTTGGGGACCAGGTGCATCACGGTACAAGATACCTGAAATTACTTCGAGCTGAAACTGCAAAAAAGACAGCTTCAGCCCAGTGTCTGCTTTTTTGTGCAGCAAAAAAGCGTTATAGGTTGCAATTTGCATTAGATAAATTGCAACCTTCTTGTACCAGGCCTTTGTCTTCCTCATAATGAGGTAGGGCTGTAGGAGTTGATCTGACAGATCAACTCCACCCATGTGCTTGTTATAGGCCCTGATGCACACTGGCTTTGTAGTGACCCCAGCTCTGCCACGGACAGAAACCTCCACGGTTCTTTCATCGTGGATGGTGCTCAGCATGCACACCTCTTTTCTGTCCCTGAACTTCAATGCCAAAAGCTCCTCTTGGCGTAGAGCTGAGGTCTCCCCCTTTCCTAGCCGGGTTCGTACCAGGTGTTGTGGGAAACCCAAGCGGTTCTTTTTTATAGTACCGCAAGCTACCGTATCGAAACAATACAGCAGCTTGAACAAAGGGACGCTTGTATAGAAGTTATCTACATACAAGTGGTAGCCTTTGTTCATAAGGGGGAATATTAGGTCCCAAAAAATCTTGGCACTGGTGCCCAGATGGTCTGGGCAACCTGGAGGGTCAAGGTAGCTATCCTTACCCTCGTATACCCGGAAGGCATGAGTATATCCTGTCTCGCTCTCGCAGAGCTTATACACCTTCACTCCATACCTAGAGCGCTTGGAAGGAATATACTGCTTGAATCCCAACCTTCCTTTATATTTCATCAGGGATTCATCCACGCAGATATCCCTTCCAGGTGTATAAACCTCTGGAAACCTGGCAGCGAGATGGGTAATCAGGGGGCGGATTTTGTAGAGCCTATCAAACTGGGGGTCCTCCTTAGGGGGGCACAGGCTGTTGTCGCTAAAGTGCATGAAACGAAGAATCATTTCATACCTTTGCCTAGTTATAGTTTGGGCATAAATGGGGGTACTAAAGATGGGGCTGGTGCTCCAGTAGGAGCGGATGGAGGGCTTTTTTATAATGCCCATTAACATTGTGAGTGCCCAGAATTTAAGAAATTCTGGCACGTCAATGGGAGTCCATGGCTGTTTTGCCCAAAAAGAATTAGGGCTAGCAGCACGGTGCTGCTGGGCATAAATGTTTGTTTGTGTGACAATGTCTCCCAAGACATCGTCTCCCAAAAAAACCTGCACAAATTGCAGTGGAGTGAATCCTGTAACATCAATATTGATGCCAGGAATTCCAGAAAAAGGAGGGATAGCTGGCTTGTACCTATTAGGCGCTACCCATGCCTCTGGTGCACTGCCACGACTACGTGTGGCAGGCGTCCTAACAGCCACAGATACATCACTAGATGTATCTGTGAACTGACCAACGTCAGTGGCCTCAGAATCTGTGGCCAAAAAGGCATACGCCTCCTCAGCCGTATACCGCTGCATGGTAACAATTGCAGCAAAAATAGTAAAAAAACTAAAAAAAAAACCTAAAAAAAGTAAAAAAAATATGTAAAAAAAAAAACAACCCCAAAAACAATTGTCACTATGCAAGATCACTGTTTATGCAGTGATCAATGGCAATGAAGGGGTTAATATTATATGGGTGGCTCTTATAAGAGCCTTTGGATCAATATATATATATATATTTTTATTAGAGAATACCTGAAATACCAGAAAACACACTGATCTGTCTCTCTCCCTCACTAGAAACAAGTGAAGGAGGGAGGCAGATCCAATACTGATCAAAGGCAATGTTTAGAAAACATTGCCTTTGATTTAGCAAATCATGATCACTCTTATGAGTGATCTGACCACTAGGGGTGTTATTCACTGGATGTCCATGACATCCAGCAACACCCCCCCCCGATGATGACAGCAGGCTCCGCCCCCCGGCTTGATGGGCGCCGCCATCTTGAAACACCGCGTGTGTTTCGAAGACGCCGGCACCGGGAAGGTAAGTTGAGCATTCAGGAAGCGATCGCGAGTCGCTTCCTTTGCTAAACAGGTGTTGCAAAGATGCCTCGATACTGAGGCATCTTAGCAACACCAGCTAAGCAAAGGAAGCGACTCGCGATCGCTTCCTAAACCCGTTTTTTTTATTTGCTCCTAGGAGCGATCGGGGGGGGGCCGGGAATGTTTTTTTTGGTGTTGCTCAATGCCTCGATGTCGAGGCATTAGAGCAACACCGTTTGAGTGAAAAAAATCGATCACGGATCGATTTTTTCACCCGTTTAAAGACGTGCCGGTCCTGGCACGTCAATTGTCATAATCGTCACCATTTTCGGTGACGTGCCCGGACCGGCAATTGTCATCAAGGGGTTAAGTAATCAACATAATGATATAATATGGTACATGTATGTGCAAACACCATATTTTACCTGTTTTGATTGGCACAATATGGGAATATATATTATTATTATTTTTACATGGGGATTATGGGTGGAATATTATAGTTACACATGCTAAGGAACATATTTGACCCATTTCTGATAAGAATATGGCTATAAATATTTTTTTACATGGGGAATATGGGTGGAATATTATAGTTACACATGCCAAGGAACACATTTGACCCATTTCTGATAAGAATATGGGTATAATTATTTTTTTACATGGGGATTATGGGTGGAATATTATAGTTACACATGCTAAGGAACATATTTGACCCATTTCTGATAAGAATATGGGAGTATTATTATTTTTATATGGGGATTATTGGTGGAATATTATAGTTACACATGCTAAGGAACATAATTGACCCATTTCTGATAAGAATATGGGAGTATTATTATTTTTATATGGGGATTATGGGTAGAATATTATAGTTTAACATGCCAAGGAACACATTTGACCCATTTCTGATAAGAATATGGGAATATTATTATTTTTACATGGGGATTATGGGTTGAATATCATGGTTACAGATGCCAAGGAACAAATTTGACCTTTTTCTGAAAGGAATATGGGAGTATTATTATTTTTATATGGGGATTATGGGTGGAATATTATAGTTACACATGCTAAGAAACATATTTGACCCATTTCTGATAAGAATATGGCTCTAAATATTTTTTTACATGGGGAATATGGGTGGAATATTATAGTTACACATGCTAAGGAACATATCTGACCCATTTCTGATAAGAATATGGGTATAATTATTTTTTTACATGGGGATTATGGGTGGAATATTATAGTTACACATGCTAAGGAACACATTTGACCTGTTTTTGATAAGAATATGGCTATAAATATTTTTTTACATGGGGATTATGGGTGGAATATTATAGTTACACATGCTAAGGAACATATTTGACCCATTTCTGATAAGAATATGGGAGTATAAAAAAATAATTATACTCATATTCTTATCAGAAATGTGTCAATTATGTTCCTTAGCATGTGTAACTATAATATTCCACCCATAATCCCCATATAAAAATAATAATACTCCCATATTCCTTTCAGAAAAAGGTCAAATTTGTTCCTTGGCATCTGTAACCATGATATTCAACCCATAATCCCCATGTAAAAATAATAATATTCCCATATTCTTATCAGAAATGGGTCAAATGTGTTCCTTGGCATGTTAAACTATAATATTCTACACATAATCCCCATGTAAAAAAATAATTATACCCATATTCTTATCAGAAATGGGTCAAATATGTTCCTTAGCATGTGTAACTATAATATTCCACCCATAATCCCCATGTAAAAAAATAATTATACCCATATTCTTATCAGAAATGGGTCAAATATGTTCCTTAGCATGTGTAACTATAATATTCCACCCATAATCCCCATGTAAAAAAATGAGTATACCCATATTCTTATCCGAAACAGGTCAAATTTGTTCCTTGGCATCTGTAACCATGATATTCAACCCATAATCCCCATGTAAAAATAATAATATTCCCATATTCTTATCAGAAATGTGTCGAATGTGTTCCTTGGCATGTGAAACTATAATATTCCACCCATAATCCCCATATAAAAATAATAATACTCCCATATTCCTTTTAGAAAAAGGTCAAATTTGTTCCTTGGCATCTGTAACCATGATATTCAATCCATGATCCCCATGTAAAAATAATAATATTCCCATAGTCTTACCAGAAATGGGTCAAATGTGTTCCTTGGCATGTGAAACTATAATATTCCACCCATAATCCCCATATAAAAAAATAATACTCCCATATTCTTATCAGAAATGGGTCAAATATGTTCCTTAGCATCTGTAACTATAATATTCCACCCATATTCCCCATGTAAAAAAATAATTATACCCATATTCTTATCAGAAACAGGTCAAATGTGTTCCTTAGCATGTGTAACTATAATATTCCACCCATAATCCCCATGTAAAAAAATGAGTATACTCATATTCTTATCCGAAATGGGTCAAATATGTTCCTTAGCATGTGTAACTATAATATTCCACCCATAATCCCCATGTAAAAATAATAATATTCCCATATTCTTATCAGAAATGGGTCAAATGTGTTCCTTAGCATGTGAAACTATAATATGCCACCCATAATCCCCATATAAAAATAATAATAATATATATTCCCATATTGTGCCAATCAAAACAGGTAAAATATGGTGTTTGCACATACATGTACCATATTATATCAATATGTTGATTACTTAAAATGTTTCTATTATTTCTATATAATTTACCATGATTCCGTTATAAAACTGTATATATTTCAGCAAGTAAACAGTTAAACATTTGCAGCTTCTTTTTGCAATGTATTCATTGCAATTTAGTATCAAGAACTACCAAAAGGAACATACTTTGATTTACCATGAGTGTAAAAAGTATACTGACACCTATTGATAGTGCTGAACATTGCAGCCAATCATCCCATCATCCCCAATATGCTGTTTAGTACGTCCCGATAAAAAGAGAGGAAAAGAAGAAGAAACCCACTTCGGGCATTTTGTATTTTGGTGTAAATAAGGAAACAATCAATAAAGTTTATTATGCAGTATATCTGCATTTCGAAGAAATCCATGAAGTTTGTTGTGTATGTGTGTATGCATATACATCTCTCTATATCCGATATATCTACTGTATATAGACATTTATCGGTTGTATAAGGGTTATATGTATACTGTATATAAGTATTTTGTAGTTGTGTGAAGGTTATATGTCTACTCTAAACTCATGTGTATATATATTCAAAGTTATAACTATATGCAAATTCTAAATAAGAATATTTCATTTATGTAAATAAATTATGCTTTCAAGAATCAAGGTGCTGAATTTATGAACTATAAAATTATACAAAAATGAATTTTATAAAAAATTTGCAAATAATTTCATTCATGTAAATAAATTATGATTGGAAGAATCAAGGTACTTAATATATGAAATATAAAATTAATTATGTGGAAATAAATTTTATAAAAATATCCAAAAATACCCTATGGTTACCAGTAGAGATAATTTGGATGTATGATAAAAGGATTTTTTCCATAATATGTAAATTATTAAATCTATAAATTATAAAAAGTTTATAGATAGAATCAGATGACTAATTAATCCAAATAAATGATTAGGATGTATAATAAAAAGATTTTGTTATTTTTCATAATTTATAAATTATTAAATATATTAGAAATTATTAAATGTGTAAAAAGGTTTGTAAGTAGAATCAGATGACTAGTTAATCCATAAAAGCTAAAATGTCAAGTTCCATATTGAGTCCCCCTTTTTTATGTGTCTGGAACCTATAGATCCATTCTGTCTCTCGCTTAGCCAGCAGTTCTTTCCTCCACGCCAATGTGGGGTAACTATATCAATTCCCGTGATTTTAAGACTATTAAAAGAAAATAATTTGCAATTGTTTCCATGTCTAGGCACACTATGTTTCGGATTTTGGTTCCTAATGCCTCCTATATGTTCTAAAGCCCTTATTTTAGGTTTTCTGGAAGTACGTCCTATATATCGAGCTCCACATTTACATTCCAACAGATATATTACATTAGCGGTGTCACAATTAATAAAATGTTTAATTTTAAATTCTTTCCCAGTGTTTGTGCATCTAAAGACTGTAGTTTTTTTATCTTGTAGGTTGCATGTTTTGCATAGTTTACATCTTCCGCATTTATGGTACCCTGGAGTTTTTATAGATAGAAACTATTTTTTTTAAATTCTGTTTATTGCAACGGGAACCACAACATCACAGAGTCACATAGTAAATGAGCGTACAATGAATACAATTTTAGTTAGTCAGTGATGAAAAATGCAGTGCCTGAGACATAACCATAGGGCAAGAGGAAAAGAATTACATACGAAAGATTACCCATGCCTACAGCGACAGAATTTCACTGGGTAAGTAGTACAGTATGTGGTTCAATGGAATAAACAAAGGTAGTGTATGCAAAGGTCTGTGAAGACCAAATAACACTGGCTGTAAATGTGTGCATACCGCCTTAGTATGTAGAATCACAGAGAGTGAGGCGGAAAATAAAACAACAAAACCAGAAACAAAAAACAATATCAAATCATAACACAACAGAGCGTGAGCGGCGTCGACAGCAATATTTAAATGAGAGGAAGAGGTCGAAGACAGCGAGTAGTAGAGGTCATACGAGTTCGTGGTGAGAATCAGGAGAAGCGGATCCTTCAAAGAGACTGTGGAGCGTCAACTCCCACAATGGTAGGGAACTGCGGAGACAGAAGGAAAACCTTCCAATGGAACCAGCGCAGTTCATGTTTATGTGCTAATCCCTTGGAAGCCATCACCAGGTATTCCATATGGCAAATAAAATTCAGTTTCTATAACCAGAGCCGAATCGGGGGGGGGGGTGGAGTGAGATTTCCAGAGCTGAGGAATTAAGGCCATGGCCGCGTTTAAATATATAGCGACCAATCGGGACAGGAGAGGCCTGTAGCAGGACCAGCTGAGGCGTCAGCTGGTAGTCAGGGTCACAGACCTCCTTGATAACTGCGAATACTGTGGACCAGAATGGGCGGACCAAGGGACAGTCCCACCAGATATGGATGTAAGAGCCCGTGTGTGACTCCAGCATTGTGCAGAAACCTGAGACAAGAACTTGTGGAGTTCCGCCGGAACCCTGTACCATCTGGTGAGTATTTTAAAAGCCAGTTCCTGCGTTTTGCTGGAAATGGTCCCCTTATGAGTAAGGTACGCAATATTACTCCATTCCAAGTCCGAGAATTGGACACCCAGCTCATTCTCCCAAAAACTATAAATAGGGTTTAGTCCTGCAAGTGGTGTCCAATAGGGCTGTGTGATCCTGCACCCACACAGGGTACCAAACAGCACGGTCCTCTAGGGTATTAACGCCACATCTCAGTTAGGTAATCACCCACGATTTATTTGTAGTTCACGTATGAAGATATTTACAGGATTACATAGAACACAAATTCGCTACAAACAAAAGCCTAGCTCGTCTGAGCGCTTACTAACATATAACTCCCTCATTACTAAGGGTCTAAACTAAAACAAAACATAATTCCACCAACCTCTTTGATGGTCTCTTTTGTGCATAGCAAGCTCTGCTGCTTCCAAACAAACTCTCTTCTCTCCCTCTGTCCAACAGGTCAGGTTATATTGCAGTCAGTGCAGCTAATTACTTGCAGCTGACCAGTGCATTGGAGTCAGCTTAAACTCCCGGCCTGGAACCCATGTCAGTCCCGGTGCATGTAAACTGCGGGGTGGAGAACCAGCCTGCCCTACATGTCGTATAAAACCCTGCAAAATCGAGGGGGAATGTATACCCCTTCCACGACAACACCCCGCACCTTGTTACACTGAGTATAAGAGAGATAGGAGATGTGGGGTCTCCTTACCAGCATCACATAGGGATTCAAATGACGCGAGAGGGCGCAGCACCCGGGGATCCCTGAGCAGGTCCAAAACAAAGTGTCTGAGTTGAATATAAAAGAAGTTAAAATGTTTAGGTATGGGACGGATTTTTTAAAGATCAAGAAGTGGGTGCAAAGAGGAGTCGCAGAGGACTTGATGCAGCCGGAGTATATGGGCTCCGGTTGGCAGCAGGGCCCTCAGATGTGTGGGATTCAGACCCGGGACAAAAGCTGGGTTGTGTGAGATGGGCATGAGAGGACTAAGATGCGAAAGGAGATGGCCCCTGGAAAGGACCCTCAAGGTAGGTAAAATGGTTGGATGACGTGGGATGAGCGGGAGTCGCAGTGACTCAGGGACCCAAGGTATAGTGGCGATATGTTGGTAAAAAAAAACGAGTGCTCAATATGAACCCAGAGTTTAGGCACAAAGATGGACCATTCGACAAGACGCCGAAGATGGGAGGCCATCCAATAAAGCTCAATATTAGCTTTACCCCCCTGTAATTTTGGTCTAGTTAAATGGGAGTAGGAGAGCCTGGGTGCTCTACCTCCCCAAACATATCCGGTGAAAATCCTGTGACAGGCCCTGAAAAAGGATCTCGGCAGGAAAATAGGGAGGGTCTGGGTGGGATATAGCAGTCTGGGGAGGACATTCATTTTAAGGACACCAATCAGTTTACATGTGAATTCATATTTACTAGACTTGGGCACCAGGGGGCTCTTCGTGTTCGTCTTCGTGCTCGTCTTCGGGGGAAAAAAAACCTTCGTATTGCGCGAATATTCGCCCGTTCCTGTCTTCTCTTCGGGCGAATATTTGCGGACATTCTTCGTGCTCGTTTAATCTTCGTTTCCTTCCCGGTTGCCTAGCAGGGGTTAATACGGGGTTAACAACACATCAGAGCAGCAGCTGCCGTGAAGGAACGTGTGTGCAACTCTATTGGTCGTTTCGGCAGGGGGCTGGTCTGGCATCAACGAGTGAATTGCTACCTACCGAGCTATAACTACCAACGTGTATTTGCATACCTAGATAGCTAAATTAGATGGGACAGGACTGGAAAAAAGCAGGACTGTCCGTGAAAAAGTTGGGTCTGTTGACAGGTATGTGGATGGAAAAATTTTATAGTATGAAGTGTGAGTTATAGCGTTAATGCTAGTGAGTGTAGAAGTGAAGGCCAGGACAAATAACAAGAGGAAAGGTCCTTGTGATTTGTGCATTGTACGTGTATGTGTTATGTGTGTTATGTGTGTTGTCACTGTGTGTTATATGTGTTGTGTGTTATGTGTTATGTCACTGTGTTATTTGTGTTATTGTGTGTGTTATGTTTGGTTGGTTGGTTGTGTATCAGAAGGAAAATAATGAAATGGAAATGGAAAAGGAAATGTAAAAGGCGAATGAGTGGGCAATTAGCGACCCACTCACCTGTTTCACCCCAGAGCAAAGCACCCAAACACTGTCAGTCCTAGACGTTTGGCAGCGGACTTCCAGAGCTCAGACACAAGGCCCTAGCGTAAGCTGGCCACTCCGGCGGAGGTAGCAGGCGTTGCCACACCGCAAACAGACGCAGCCAGGGGGGAGAAACTGCCCTTACCCATTAGGGACATTTTGGGCATGACACTAGCCAGGAAGCGAACTGGCATTGAAGAGACGCTGGCACCACCAGCAGCAGCAGAATTGGGAAAGGCGAATGAGTGGGCAATTGGCGACCCACTCACCTGTTTCGCCCCAGGGCAAAGCACCCAAACACTGTCAGTCTTAGACGTTTGGCAGCAGACTTCCAGAGCTCAGACACAAGGCCCTAGTGTAAGCTGGCTACATTGGCGGAGGTAGCAGGCATTGCCACACCGCAGCAAGTGCAACCAGGGGGGAGAAACTGCCCTTACCATTAGGGACATTTGAGGCATGACACTAGCCAGGAAGCGAACTGGCAGAGAAGAGACGCTGGCACCACCAGCAGCAGCAGCAGCAGCATTGGAAAAGGCGAATGAGTGGGCAATTGACGACCCGCTCACCTGTTTCACCCCAGGGCAAAGCATCCAAACACTGTCAGTCCTTGGCGTTTGGGAGCGGACTTCCAGAACTCAGACACTAGGCCCTAGCGTAAATTGGCTACACCGGCGGAGGTAGCAGGCATTGCCACACCGCAGCAAGTGCAACCAGGGGGAGAAACTACCCTCTCCATTAGGGACATTTGAGGCATGATTTCAGCCAGGAAGCGAACTGGCAAAAGATGCTGGCACCACCACCAGCAGCAGCGTTGGAAAAGGAAAAAGGTGAATGAGTGGGCAATTGATGACCCGCTCACCTGTTTCACCCCAGGGCAAAGCATGTCAGTCCATGGTGTTTGGGAGCGGACTTCCAGAACTCAGACACTAGGCCCTAGCGTAAATTGGCTACACCGGCGGAGGTAGCAGACGTTGCCACACCACAAACACGTGCAAACAGGGGGAGAAACTACCTTAAACATTACAGAGAAAAAAAATTTACTTTCCAAGCTAAGAGCTGGGTAACCCAACTTGGGCAGATTGAATTTAAGAAAGGCAATCTGCTCCATCAGATGAGGTGCCATGCGTGAGCGCTGTGGACTCAGTATGTTTCCAGTCATAGAAAACACGCGCTCACTTTGAACAGTGGTTGGCGGACATGATAGTAGCTGCTGCGCAACCCATGAGAGTGCAGGCCACACACTCTTCTTTTCATCCCAGTAGCTAAGAGGATCAACATTAGGCGCAGAAGGAACTTCACAGAGGTAAAGTTTGACCATTTCAGCAGCACTACTCTCCTTTCTGCTGCTAGCTCTGTCAGATGGTCCAACTATACTCCCAAGTGCCTCTTCCCAAAACGCAGCTGCTCCACTCAGCTGTGTTGTGCTGCTTGTGGCACTGCTGCTGATGCTAGGAGTAGCAGACCACATCATCTCTTCCTCCTCCTGCACCTCTCCCTCCTCGGACAGCATTCCCATTTTACGCTGCCAGTCACGCACCTTGTTGACCAATTGCTCCCGGTAGCTACTGAGAACATTACATTTCAAAGCTAGCTTTCCCTTAATTCTTGGATCGCAAAGGCACGCTAGCATCATTTCGGGACTCTCTTCCATGCGTTTGCGAAGGTGTACTTTTAGCAGATCCTTCAGCTTCCTGACTATGGCTGCTACGTCAGGATGTAGAGTGCCACCTTGAACAGCCTCACGGTTTCCAAGGAACACATCCATCTTGCTGCCTAGATGGGAGAACACTGGGATTACCTGGGCCAGACTGGCAGTGTTTGAGCATAAATTTTCTGTGGCATCCCTGAATGGTTTAAGGACTGCCACTAGCTGGGCGATCACTGTCCAATCCTCCCTATTCAATGGAGAGGTAATCCCAATATTGTGCTCTGAGGCAAGATTATGGATTGCCCTCTGCTGCTCCAAAATCCTCTCCAGCATGTCTAACGTGGAGTTCCACCGTGTACTGACATCCTGACGTAGGCAGTGTACGGGAAGACCTGACCTCTCTTGCTCTTCCCTCAAAAGTTGGCTAGCCTTAACACTATGGTTAAAGTGCCCAGCGATCTTTCTGCAGCGGGACAGAACTACTGCTGCCACATTAGTTCCTTCTGACATTGCTGCCTTCACTACAAGATGGATGATGTGGGCTGCACAGCGCACACCAACAATATGACCATCTCGCAGCGCTTTCACCATATTGGCACCTCCGTCAGTTACCACAAAACCAACTTCAACATTGGTGCCCGCCTCTGCTCCCACCCAAAGGCTAAACATTTTCCTCATTGCATGCAGAATATTTTGGGAAGTGTGCTTTTCATCCATCACTTCTGCATGGAGAAGGAAAGATCGGTAGCCTGCTGCAGCAGCTTCCTTAGACACACCGGGCTGCCACCAGTGTGCTGTCAAAGAAAGAAAGGCATGCTGGCCGCTAGGTGCACTCCACAAATCTGTAGTGAAATGAACAGACTGACCAGCAGCCTTGGAAAGCTCCTCTTTCACTGCTGCAACACAGGACCGATACAAGGAGGGGACAATGTTCCTGCTGAGAGTGGAACGTGACGGAACTGTATATTGTGGAGCCACAGCCTCCAACAGCAAGGAACTGACCAATCAGTCGCGTTACTTTATTGGCCTGCTGTTTGGGCATTGACCTTTTGGATTGGAATGCCACAAATTGTTCCAGGGTGGGCTGGACATGCAGTTCTCCAACCTGCCTTGGTCTCTGGCTGCCAGCACTAGCTGCTGCTATTGGCTCAGAAGAAGAAGCTGTTGGGGTTTTTCCACGGCCACCAGCCATGCTGCCTGCACTAAGTTTTACTTCTGCATCTTTCCCCAATAGCACAGCGTTGTGTTGAGTGCTGAGGTGATGCTTCATGCTATTATTATTATTATTATTATCTTTTATTTATATAGCGCCAACAGTTTACGCAGCGCTGGTAAAATGCTAGCACTGGTAAAATGGCCAGACACTTTCCCTCTGCTTATTAGCTTCCCACAATGTTTGCACTTTCCATAGCGCCCTTCTTCAACATTTTCAAAGTGCTCCCAAATTGGGGCGCGCATAGCCTTGGAGTGTGCCTTGGGTGCTGCTCCTACTGCTCGGGGTGGATGAACAGAGGCAGAACTAGTGGTGGTGGGACTGCTGGTAACAGTACTGGCCATAGTGGGACTGCTAATTGCTTTAGATTTGCTAGGTTTTGCTGCTGCTGCTGGTGGTGGTGGTGATGGTGATGATCATAGCAGAGAAGGTGGAGGCTCAGGGGAAAATTGTGCACTAGTCATTTGGACACTGCTCCCTGAGGAATCTGATTCCTGACCACTCATCTCCTCTACTTCCTCTGGCTCATAGTCTAGCTCTTCATTAGCCAGATCGAATGGAATTCCTGCTAGGCTGGAGCTAAGACTGATATCGTCGTGAGACTCGTGACTAGTAGTAGTGCGAGCAGGAAGAATAGACTCTGCACTTGGCCTCTCAGTCTCAGGCTCCTCTGCTACCTCGCTAGGTGGAGTCCCACTATGTGTAGCCCTCTCTCTAACTGTCTTTACAAAAATGTTTTAAGGACTTGGTGGCTTGCTAGAGGTACTAGGAGGACATGGCGTGGCGGTACCAGTGGGAACAGTAGGCGCAGCACTAGTGGTGGTAGAGGCGGAGGGGGTAGTGGTGGTGGTTTTCCCAACAAAGGAATGAGATCGCTTTGGTTTGGGACCCCTCTGAGTCTTGCTGCTAATTTGGCTCTGCTTGGTACCTTGCATGCTGCTTGTGGATGGGGAAGATGCTGCTTGGGGCAAAATGCACTTCTTTTTAGTCACTGGGCTGGTACTACTTGTGCTACCCTTTAACTTTGAACATGCTTCTGGTGCTTTAGGCCTTCCGTAAAAAACCATAGAGCTTGTGGGCCTAGCCGCACTACTACTGCCTGCTTTTGGTGCCTTTCCTTTACTTGATGATCCTTCAAGCAATGCTTCCCCAAATGATAACCGAGAGCTTGGCCTACTTGACTGACGCAAAGGCTGCATCTTAGAACTGGTGGTGGTGTTGGTGGTGGTGGTAGATGGAGTTTGTCCCTCCTTAGTCGCAAAAGGAGGATCCATTTCAAATTTTGTGTTGTGTGTGTAGTGTAGTGTAGTGTTTAAAAAACTATAAAAAAAAACCCAAAAAACAAAAAAAAAAAAAGGAAAAACGAATTAAAGACAAAAAAATTAGAGGAAGTTCTCTTCAGTGCTACTGCTTAAAAAGTAAAACTATGCACTACTGCACTGTGCTGTTGTTTGCAATCTGCTAAAGTTATTTAAATTATTAACTCAAGATTAACTATTTAATAACTAGCAGTATTTTATTTTTAATTTGAATTTACACGGGCCTAAGAGTTTAGCCTACTACTATGCTAGCCTAAAGCTATATTTCCTTACTATAAGTCTACCTCTAGGCAGACGCTCTCAAACCCACTAAGATAAAGTGAGGTTAAATCAGATTCAGTATATGATTTATTAATTAATATTAAGTTATATAATATTAATAGATTAGAAATAATTTACGTATATATTATGTATTATAGATAGAAGAATATAGATTATGAATTAGAATTTAGAATTAGAATTACTTATATTATAGATTATGAATTAGAATTTATATTGTTATATATTATTTATAATATATTATAGATTAAGATTAAAGAAGATTAGAATTATTTTAGTACTACAGCTAGTAGCTTGAAGCTTTGCTTAGTACAGCTCGTCACAGTCAATTTTTCTTGAAAAGAATTAGAAATAAAATAAAATTTAGCTTCACTGCTTGCTGAACAAAAACACACAGCACTTATGCGGATGCACTCACTAGCCCAACAAGTTCGCTTCACTGATGGACTGAGGTGAGCAAAACACTAAGGGTACTTTTAATAAAATTGAAATAAAATGTAAAATAAATGAGAAAATCTTTGCAAAACAGTTAACGTCACTGCTTGCTGATCAAAAAAAAACACAGCACTTATGCGGCTGCACTCACTAGCCCAACAAGTTCACTTCACTGATGGACTGAGGTGAGCAAAACAAATGAAATAAAATGAAAGATTTTTAACCCCTTAAGGACCGGGCTCATTTTTCGTTTTGTACCCTGTGGGACCGAGGCTGTTTTAATACTTTTGTGGTGCTTGTGTTCAGCTGTAATTTTCTCCTCACCCATTTAGTGTACCCACATAAGTTATATATTGTTTTTTTCAGGACAAGATGGGCTTTCTTCAGATACCATTATTTTGATCGTATCATCTTATTTACTATAAAAAAAATAAAAAAAACATGGTGAAAAATTAAAAAAAAACACATTTTATGACTTTTATTTGAAAAATCTTTTACTCACCTAAAAAAGCAAGTAAAAAAACTAGCTAAATAGATTCTACTACTTGTCCTGAGTTTAGAAATACCCAATGTTTTTATGTTTTTTTGCTGTTTTTTGTAAGTTATAGGGCAATAAGTACAAGCAGCGTTTTATGATTTCCAAATCTTTTTTAACAAATCTGGTCAGTCTGCCTCCATCTCCTCTTTGGAACATCTTTGAAGCCGGTTAACTCAATTTAACCAATTCAAACCATATATTTTTGAAAACTAGACACCCCAGGGTATTCCAAATGCTGTTATTTTAACCCTTTCCATGCACCAATTATACAACTACACTTTGTCAAACTTTGTAATAGTAATTTTTTTTTATTTTTTTTCACACAAATTGTACTTTAGTTATAGATATACAGGTCCTGGTATATGCCACTGTCAAACAACACCCCAATGTGTGTTCAGGAACATCTCCTGAGTGCAGTGATACCCGACATGCATGGATTTGTCGTGTTGTTTGAGATTTAAAATGCCACATTTGGGAAGTGCGCTTTTTTTGTCCATTTTGGAAAGTCTGTACCTATGCCCTATCTTTGAGCTCAGCCACTCCAATTTACCCCATCAGCCATTTTTTTTTATATTAGACACCCCTTGGGTATTTGAAGTGCTTTTATTTTAACTCTTTGTTGAGATTTTTGAGAAATTTTAGCACTTGCTCAAAATAATAAACTTTATTTTTTAATTTTATTTTTTTAATACTTTTTTTTATATTTTTTTTACACATTTTGCTGGTACTGGATGGTTCATCTAGTGACATCACTGCATAATTATTTTTAAATGTTAGCACTTAATTTTTTCCATATTTTTTTTTTTTTATATTTTACTAATCACATTGTGATTAGAAAGCTGGGCTCCATTGACTTGCATGGTTGAATGCAGTACCTGTATTCAACCTGCAAGTGGAGCCAGAGTTTTCTAGATCATCTAGCGAACTTTAAAAACTTGTTTGTTTCTTTTACAGGGCGGCCGCCATCTTGCTGATGGCGAAGAACACCGGGAGCTGCGGCTGTGACCGCTCTCCGGAGCGGTCACAGCCCACCCAGAGGTAAGTGTTTGGTGTCGCTGGATGCCTCCTGATCGAGGATCGCCTCCTAAACGCTTTTAAAATGGGCGTCCGCCGCCATACAATGTATGGCGGCTGTTGACGCCTCGGGGAGGGGCCAGACATGGCCCCCGATGCCGATCTCGGCCTTGCTGAATGCCTCGACATTGAGGCATTACAGTAACGCCGTTTAAGCGAAGAAAGTGATCTAAGCTTATTTTACTTTTTGACGGTTCAGGACCGTCAAAGGTCATTTAGTGACCTTCATGTCATGACGGTCCTGAACCGGCAAAGGTCACGAAGGGGTTAGTTAAGAAAAATTGACTTGGTCTCTTGCTGTTGCTAAAACAAAGCACAAACTATAGAGCTGCAGCACCAGTACTAATAAGATTAGCTGAACTATACGCTAGTAGTAATTAATTAATATTATTACTTTTATTTATAGCTAATTTAATTAACTATTAAGATAAGAAATAATTATAGAATTATTGATATTACTGATTTTAGATTAGACACTAGTAGATGTCTTGAATGTCTACAGTACACTCTACACTAGTATACTATTACTAACTATAACTGACAAATATATATATAATTTTATAATGAATTCAATTATTAATTATATTAATTAATATTACTGATTTTAAATTAGACACTAGTAGATTAATGTCTACAGTACACTCTACACTAGTATACTATAGTATATATATTTATATGACTGACAAATATATATATATATAATATTATAATGAACTATTAAATTATAGATTCTATTAAATTATTATTTATAAATTCTATTTAATTTATTTAAGCAGGACAGGCAGTAGGCACTAGGGCCAGCCCAGGGCAAGGGCACCCCAGTGCCACTGAGACACTGGGTGCACTGTCAACTCAACAGCACTTACACTACAGTTGATGACAAATAAAAAAAAAAAAAAAAATTAATCTAATTATTATTATTAATTATATTAAGTAGCCATGAAGTGAGGATGAAGTACACTGTGAGAAATGGCAGGCTAAGGCTTACCAGTCTCACACAGAACAGAACAATCTCTCTGTAACGCTCGGATGCAGCACAGCAGTGTTGCCAAAGCAGTCACTGCGAAAAATCAATGGATCTCTCAGGCAAGGTCTTATAAAGGCGCCTTCAGAATTCAAAAAACAGCAGCACAGGCATTGGACGAGACCCTTAGCATGACGTCACAAGAGTGAGCTGATTGGACAGACGAGATCAGCTCACTCCTGTTTGAAATTTTGGCGGCTGCGCGGCAAAAACGAAGACGATCACGAATCTTCGATTCTTCGTGGTTGTGAGTCTTCGTCTTCACCTACGTTTTGCCGGCACTGTATTCTCTTTGGCATGTCTTCGGAACGAACAAAAAAACGGCCTCTTCGTGCTCGTTTTCATGTTCGCCCGAAGACGAATGCGCAAGTCTAATATTTACTAGTAAAATTTTTTTCTTATAGGGTAGTTTTATATTCAGGCTTTTTCTTTTTTACCTAAATTAATATTCAAATTTGTGGGGGTCGTCTTATAATCGCGCAAATGCAGTAAATAAGACCTGCCTTACAGAAGTTTCTATATGAAGCACATGATACTGTGATCTAAAGAAATTTAAGAACAGATGAGAAACAAAGTAATTCCCATCTATCAGTCTGGAAAGAGTTTTTAAGATTATAGGACCGCAGTGAATCACAGTAATGTAGACATTATCTACAAATAGACAAAACTTAGGACTGCGGTGAACCTTCCCAGGAATGACTGGTCTACCAATATTCCTCCAAGAACCCATCGACGACTCAAACGAACCCACTCTAACATCTAAGATACCGCAGAGTTAACTCTTTTGCCTTCAATAAATGAAAAGCTGCATTTTTTGTTTACTCATGTTGACTTTGTCTTATATTAAAACTAGTTGGATGATCTGAAACATTTATATGCGACAGATAACCAAAAGCAGAAAACATTAGGAAGGTGCAAATACTTTTTCACAGCCCTGTAAATGATTGCTAGGTAGATGTAGCCCAAAAATCCAGGGAATAGTCTAATTGATGATTATGGGTGATTGAGGGCAGGGCCGGCCTTAGGTGTTAAGGCGCTCTGTGCGGACTATTTCTCTGGCGCCCCCCTCGACAAAAAAGAAAGGGAAAAGATCTTGTAAGAAACAACTAGTTTTAATTAGATTATTTATGTGCAAACAAGTACAATAATATATAACTGGAAACACTGCTAGCAATAATGTACCTTAAATACATTAAATATAGGAGAAAAATAGCTAACAGTGCAATCTTTGTAACAAAAACATTTTTTTCTTTTAAATATTGAAAAAATTGGACCCTAGGCAATTTCCTTTGCACCCCCTCCACGCACAATAGCATGTAATCGCTCCCATATCCAAAAAAAAAATATTTGCCACACTGACTGGAGATTAGGGGAAAACTGTGCAGTCTTCCCTCCTTCTGACTCTACCGTGACTGAAAGGTCCTCTCCCCCGTAATCATCCCCAGCGTCCCTGTGTCCCCTCATTCACTAAGCCATATCTCTCTTTTCCTTCCTCCCTGTAGTTTAGGTATAGATCAAATAAACAACACATGTAAACAACACTTGCGTGTATAGTATTGCAGGTATAGTCCAACAGAATAACACACAAACCCAATTTTGCAGGTATAGATCATATGTAAACTCAGCACTGCAGGTATAGATTAAATAAACAACACATGGAAACAGCACTGCAGGTATAGATCAACTAAATAAGATATACAAACCCAGGTATACATAAATAATGTATGGAAACATAGCATAGCAGATATAGATCAACAGAGTAACACAAATCCGGTTTTGCAGGTATAGATCAACTGATTACATATCAACTCATCATTAAAGGTATAAATAAAAAACCTAAATTACAGGCATA
Source organism: Spea hammondii (assembly GCA_029215755.1). Taxonomy (NCBI): domain Eukaryota; kingdom Metazoa; phylum Chordata; class Amphibia; order Anura; family Pelobatidae; genus Spea; species Spea hammondii. Next base: position 18,187,070 of record JARDYJ010000004.1, on the reverse strand, counting down.
GATCACAGGTTGCACACCCCAAAGCCAGCCTTGGTGTCCACATAGAACTTGACCAACACCCAGATTACACACACAAATAACAACCCAGTGTAAGACATCTTTGTTCCCAAACAGCCTGTCCTGTGCCATCTTGGTCCCATAAACACTCTGCCCGTGCCATCTTGGTCCCCAAAGCTCAAACACTCTGCTTGTGCCATCTTTGCCTTTCCCCAAATCACTTATACATCTATGATACACACAAAACACTTATACAGTCACTCACTCATTCACTCTGTCATTTACACAATTCCTTCACACAATTATTCCTTCACACAAATCATTTACACATATTAATTAGTGCATTCTCACAAATTATTCACACAATTCACCCACACATTAATTCATTCATCTCACGCATTCACACAATTCATCCACACATTAATTTATTCTCTCACTCATCACACAATTCATCCACACATTTCTTCATTCATTATCTTACTTATTCTCACTCTATTTCTAGATTCTTACTACCCCCTCCCAACTATCTCCCCCTCTCACCCCCTTCCTCACTATCTACCCCCCACCTCTTACTATCTACCCCCCCTTGCAATTCATTTACCCTGGTGAAGTCCTGTGGTGGGAGCGCAAGGCCTGTCTCTCTGTCCGGCCGCGGCACAGGACAGAGGCCTGTGCTTGTTCCTTCCCCTTGTATTACAATACTTGTAGTATAGTAAATAAAAAAACACTCCAACTCACTTAACTGTTACTGTGACTTTTAAAAAGGCATCAGTATACTTATATACCGTATTTGCTCGATTATAAGACGAGGTTTTTTTCAGAGCAAATGCTCTGAAAAATACCCCTCGTCTTCTAATCGGGGTCGTCTTCTAATCAGACCTCAAATAGAGGTCTGATTATGAGACTAAGATCCAGATCCCCCTCACCGCTGCAGGGGACCTGGATCCTCCTGTCTCCCCCCCACACACACACACTTACCGGTGCTTCCTGCTGTATTGCCGATCCGCGTAGACAACGTCCGCTGCATCCGGAAGGAGGTGTGGCTAACAGCGGGGGTTGTATGCGTCCGTCGCGGATACCTTCCCCGACTGTCAGAGATCAGAGTTCCCCGCACCGGTGCAGGAAACTCTGATCTCTGACAGCCGGGGAAGGTATGCGCGACGGACGCAGACAAACCCCCGCTGCCAACTCCACCTCCTTCCGGCTGCAGCGGAAGAAGACGTCAACCCGCTGCCCCGGCAATACAGCAGGAAATTGGAAGCACCGGTAAGTGTGTGTGTGTGTGTGTGTGCGTGCGTGCGTGCGTGTGTTAAATGGGGGCATAGGGCATTTCTGGAATGCCTTATACCCCTATATGCCACTCTGGCACTTAGGGGGTTAAAAGGCATATTATGGGGCAGTGTGGCATATAGGGAGGTATAAGGCATTTCAGGAGGCAGAGTGCTCTATTAAATGCCCCCTTAACGCCACTCTGCCTCCTGAAATGCCTTATACCTCCCTATATGCCACTCTGCCCCATAATATGCCTTTTAACCCCCTAAATGCCAGAGTGGCATATAGGGGTATAAGGCATTTCTGGAGTGCTCTATACAATGCCTTTTAACTCCCTTAATGCCACTCTGCCTCCTGGAATGCCTTATACCTCCCTATATGCCACTCTGCCCCATAATATGCATTTTAACCCCCTAAATGCCAGAATGGGATATAGGGGTATAAGGCATTTCTGGAGGCAGAGTGGCACATAGGGGGTCAAAAGGCATACCATGGGGCACAGTGGCATATAGAGGGTTAAAAGGCATATCATGGGCCACAGTGCCATATTGGTGTGGCAAGCCTGGGGCAGATGTGCGTAACTGGGGGACAGGTTGGAAAATACAAGGAAATTAAAACAAAAACAATATTTTTCTCAATCATAGCTTTTATTTAAAAAAAACAGTTTACATGAATTAACATTTACTGGTAAAACTTTTTTCCTTTAGGGTCGTCTTATATTCAGGCTTTTTCTTTTTTTCCTAAGTTAATATTCAGATTTTGGGGGGTCGTTTTATAATCAGGGTCGCCTTATAATCGAGCAAATACAGTACTTAGCTAAATTGACTTCAAGCGTCCCGTGTATGACTTTTTTTTTTGTGTACTTATGTAATCCCAATCCATTTACTTACAATTATATAGTGTACTATCTGCCATGTGTATTGGATACATGCAGAGGAGCAGTGGCGTTGGCAGTGGGGTGCCCCCCTACATTATGCTGTGCCCCCCGTGTGTCCCCCTAATTGAAACACCGTTTTTTTTTTGCACAGCTGGAGGAGAGAGAGGTGCCGAGCGGTTGCTCAGAAATACCTTTTCAGCAACCGCGTGGCGCCTCTCACTCTCCTCTGTGAGGCCTCTGACTGCAGCAGAGCAGGGAGACAGAGTCCTCGTGATCCCACCACAGGACTTCTACAAGGTAAGTTAGCTTCAAAAGGGGGAGAGGGTAGATAGTGAGGAGGGGGTAGATAGGCAGAACAGAGTAGATAGGGAGAAGGGAGTGAGAAGGGGTAGATAGGGCAGAAGTGAGTGAGAAGGGGTAGATAGGGCAGAAGTGAGTGAGAAGGGGTAGATAGGGCAGAAGTGAGTGAGAAGGGGTAGATAGGGCAGAAGGGAGTGAGAAGGGGTAGATAGGGAGAAGGGAGGGAGAGGGGTAGACAGGGAGAAAGAAGGGTAGCAGGAATATTGAAATAAAGTCAGAATGAGAGAGTGAATGATTAATGTGTGGATGTATTGTGTGAATGAGTGAGAGAATAAATGAATTAATGTGTGGATGAATTGTGTGAATGAGAGAAGTAATGAATGAGAAGTAATGTGAGAGAAGTAATGAATTTGTGAGAATGAATTAATGACTGTGTAAATAATTTGTGTGAAAGAGTGAAAGAATAAATGATTGTGTGAATGAAAGTGAATTAGTGAGTGACTGTAAAAGTATTTGTGTGAATCATAGGTGTATAATTGATTTGTCAAAAAGGCAAAGATGGTATAAGCAGGGTGTTTAAGCATTGGGGACCAAGATGGTACAGGCAGGGTGTTTATGAGACAAAGATGGCATACGCTCGGTTGTTTGGGGACAATGTTGACTCATTCTGGGCTGTTTGGGGACAAAGATGGCATGTCCTATGTGTGTGTAATTTGGCTGCTGGTCAGGTTCTATGTGGGCAGTGTGGATGCCAGGGGTGTGCAACCTGTGATCTATGCCTGTAATTTAGGGGGTTTTATCTATACCTTTAATGCTGAGATTTTATGTGAATTCCAATTGATCTATACCTGCAAAGCTGGGCTTTTGTGTTATTCTGTTATATCTGTATCTGATATGCTATGTTTCCATACATTATTTATGATAAAAAGGTTTTGTACCATGTTAGCCGTTGAGAAAACAGGAGAAAAGTATAGTTAAAATGATACCATTTATTGGCTAACTGAGAGTTTAATTGCGAGCTTTCAAGACCAAGTTGTTAGGTCCCTTCCTCAGGCATTAATTAATCCCTTCAATTAATGCCTGAGGAAGGGACCTAACAACTTGGTCTCGAAAGCTCGCAATTAAACTGTCAGTTAGCCAATAAATGGTATCATTTTAACTATACTTTTCTCTTACATTATTTATGGAAATAGAGGATTTGTCTTATTCAGTTGATCAATACCTGCAATGCTGTTTCCATGTGTTGTTTATTTGATCTATACCTTCAGTGTTGAGGTTACATGAGATTTCCAGTTGATTTATACCTGCAATGCTATGTTTCCATACATTATTTATGTATACCTGCAAATACAGTGTTTTTATGATTTATTCATTTGCACATGCTGTTTCCATGTATTGTTTATTTGATGTATACCTGAACTACAGGGAGTAAGTAAAAGAGAGGTGTGGTTTAGTGAATGAGGGGAGGATTACGGGGGGGGGACCTCTCAATGTCACGGTGCAGTCAGAAGGAGGGAAGACTGCTCTGACTCTCACAGTCTTCCCCTGATCTGTAGTCAGTGTGGCAAATATTTTTTTGGTGTTGTAGCGGAGGGAGTGATTGCATGCTAGGGAGCGTGGAGCGGGGCCCAAGGGAATGCTTGGTAGGGTCCATTTTTTTCACTATAAAATATATTGGCAACAGGGTCTAATATTTATATATATATATATATATTGGCAGCAGGGGCAAATATTTATCTTATATATATAGCGGCAGCAGGGTCTTATATTAATATATATCAGCAGCCGGATCTTTCAAGGTCATCCTTCAAAGAGATAAGTACATATTATGTAGTTAAAAATGGATATATATATGTGTATATGTAGCGTTTTATAATTGCCCCCTACTACTTTGGTCCCTGTCCCCCGATGTGCCCCAAGTATTTTTTTTATCTCATGGCAAAATGTGAGCAATAATGTATATATCATAAAATCACTTCATCAACACATACCAAACACACTGCCTATATAGTTTGAAGAAAATATGCTTATAAAATGTTTTTTTACCAATTTAAAAAAAATGTCCCTGGATATCACTTTAATTATCTGGTCACCTTAATTTAGGAGCCAATTCTAAATTCAAACACTTTCTATTTCCTATTAAGGTGTGCTTTAACAATGCAAGCATAAATCCAGCAAAACTTTGTATTTTGGATAACACAAAGCAATAAATCTTTAATAAATATTGGTCATAAAATGAGGCACTGGACTATGCATGCGCACAGTGTATTTTTCTTCTCGAAAAACAGTTCCACATTTGTTTTGTATTGTTCCACAGTTATCCCTTTTTTTAAAAAGGTGAATATTGTCACTTTGGAAACGTCTGTGAGACCGGGTGATTCCAGTTTTTGTGGGTTGGGGAGAACTGGCATCAGAACTGTACAAAAAGTAATCAGGTGACCACTAGTATGCCAGTCCCAAGTAGTTTGAAGCCTTCTTGTTTGGAGTCATAACTACATGCAGCAGCAGTACTACCAAACATATATATTGGCTCTAGTAGTGCTCTAGTCTTGTAGTGATGTCCGGATCATGAACGAATCGTTCATTTGATCCGGTTCTTTTTAGTGATCCGGATGAATCGGTTCAGTAGACTGAACGATTCATTTGTAGCGGTTCAGTCTGTGAATCATTCAGCTGTAACCTGATCCTAGAGCTGTGAGTCATCTGCAGAGCACTCAGACACAGACTCTGGGGTCAGGTTACAGCTCATTAATTCACAGAGGAACGATGACTCAGTGTCAGAGACTTGTTCAATGACTCGAATGATCCGAAGACTCGAATGATTCAATGATTCAAATGATTCGAATCTTACAGGTATCCAGATCTTACAAGGATCCGAATCTTACAGAGATTCGACTCTTACAGAGAATATTACTGATACCATACTTTTATAAATAAATACATTAATAATGTTCACACTGCCCCCAGGATTTAGATTCCCCTAAATTTGCCCCCCTTTACCTATAAGTGCACCTACAGTTAACTTTATTAAATTAATTAAATTAACCCTCAGTCATCAGCATAAAATTAACCCTTATACCCCATCAACCATAACTGCCCCTGAAATTAACCGTAAAGATCACATTTATCATAACAGCCCCTGAAATTAACCCTAAAGACCCCATTAACCATAACGGCCCCTGAAATTAACCCTAAATACTCCATTAACCATAACTGCCCCTAAATTAATTGCATGTACTCCAGATAAATTACCTAATAAATTGGTATGGTTGATGGGGTCTTTAGTGTTAATTTAGGGGCAGTTATGCTTAATGGGGTGTTTAGGGTTAATTTAGGGGCAGTTATGCTTAATGAGGTGTTTAGGGTTAATTTGGGGGCAGTTATGCTTAATGGGGTCTTTAGTGTTAATTTAGGGGCAGTTATACTTAATGAGGTGTTTAGGGTTAATTTGGGGGCAGTTATGCTTAATGGGGTGTTTAGGATTAATTTAGGGGCAGTTATGCTTAATGGTGTCTTTAGTGTTAATTTAGGGGCAGTTATGCTTAATGAGGTGTTTAGGGTTAATTTGGGGGCAGTTATGCTTAATGGGGTGTTTAGGGTTAATTTGGGGGCAGTCATGGTTGATGGGGTGTTAAGGGTTAATTTAATGGTGAGGGTTAATTTAATTAATTTAATAAAGTTAGCTTAAGGTGCAGTTGCAGGTAAAGGGGAATGTAAATCCTGGGGGCAGTGATTATTAATGTATTTATTTATAACAGTATGGCGATATTATCTGACTGATTCGAATCCCAATGAAGGAAGAGAGTCGTTCAAAGATCCGGATCTTACAATGATCCGGATCTTACAGTGATCCGGATCACTGTAAGATTCGGATCCCTGTAAGATCCGAATCTTTGAACGACTCTCTGCCTTCATTGACATCACTGGAGGCAGGGGGGAGGATTCATAATGAAAGGGACTCCTGTGAGTCACACTGAGTGATCCGAAGATTCGGATCATGAATCGGATCATTTCAGTGAACGAATCGAAATGATCCGATTCACTTTAATGATCCGAACTTCCCATCACTATAGTCTTGCAAAACACCATCTGAAGAGACCCCCCCACACACCTTGTGGCCTCATACAGCAATAACCCTGCCCTTTTTTCTAACACCAAAAAAATCTTCTCTATTCATCTTTCTTCCCCTCTTCTAGCTTTCCTGAAACATCCAAAGCACTCTGCAAACCACCATCTAAAACAAACTGAAGAGAGGAATCAAGAAGGCATTCAACCTCATTTGGACTTTTCCAGATCTGCAAGCTTGTTTACTAATTCATGATGCATTATGAATATTTTTCCTGTATATGTACCAAATATGTATTTTGGGGACATGGTTTCTTTTTTTGGCCAAATGTTGTTTACCTTCCTTACACTTCTTTGCCCCTCCCCTCTAGCCTCCTACAGCCATAACCATGGGCGTAGGAACCCCTAAAAATCTGGGGGGGTAGCATTTTCCCCACTTTCTCCCCATCTCTCACACTATCTACCCCCTCTCCCCCCTCTCACACTTTCTATCTACCCCCTCCCTACCCTCCCTTCTCACTAGCTACCCTCTCCCTATCGCACTCATTTTTCACTGTGAGAAAATATGGCGTTTAATAAAATATGCAGATTAAAATAAAGTAAATGACACAAAACCTTTACTTTTCCTCTCACTGATTTCTGGGCCTAGAAAGTTTTGTGACTACAAATTCAGGACTCAAGATAATTAAAAATGAAATAGTTCTATTTATTCTAGGGATGTGCCAAAATGAAAATTCTGCACCAAAATTAAAATTCATGGTTCACTTAGCCAAAACCCCACCTTTAAAAATAATAATAAAACCTCAAATTTTTAATAAAAGTAGGTAACACACCACAATTGGACAAAAAAAATTAGCAATATCACTTGGCATGATAGGAGTGTGATTGCTAACAGCAATTACACTCCTATCATACCCAGGCAGCCAGTACATGCTGGTACAGGGTGGCTGTAAGTGATGTGCAGACCCCATATTGCTGGCAGCATCAATACACAAGGGGGGCAGCTAGCTAGGTTTCCGCATGTACTGGCTGACTTGGCATGATAGGAGTGTGATTGCTAACAGCAATCACAGTCCCATCATGCCTAGGTTCCAGCACTTACACATCCAACCAGTAAATGCTGAAACCTAGGCATGATGGGACTGTGATTGCCGTTAGCAATCACACTCCTATCATGCCAAGTCAGCCAGTACATGCTGGTACAGGGTGGCTGTAAGTGATGTGCAGACCCCATACTGCTGGCAGCATCAATACACAAGGGGGGCAGCTAACTAGGTTTCAGCATGTACTGGCTGACTTGGCATGATAGGAGTGTGATTGCTAACAGCAATCACAGTCCCATCATGCCTATGTTCCAGCACTTACACATCCATGCTATCACACACACACTCATTCATTCATATACTCATTCATTCACAGATTAATTCCCTCAATCATGCATACTGATTCAAACACCCTCCCCACCACCTTACCTGCATTGCAGCTCCTCGATGCCGCTCACAGACTTCAGCAGGGGGCGCGGCCTCCCTCTGCGTTCTCTGGTACTGCACAGAGGAAGCAGGATGTGATGTCACGTGAGCTCTGCTGGGTTCTGCTTCCTCTGTGCAGTACAGAAGACCCTCCCACAGGCAAGTAGCGGGGGGGGGATTCCTACAGCCCTGGGGGGGATTTCTTAATTATCGGTCCCCCCCGCATGAGTTACTGGGGGGGATCTGTCCCCCCCGGTTCCTATGCCCATGGCCATAACCCCACCCCTTTTTCTAACATTAAAAAATCTTTTCTTTCCCCGCTTTCCTGAAACATCCCAAACCCCCTGAAAACCACCATCTGAAACCAAAGCTGTGTCACTGGTTCCATTGCATGCACTGTCGTCACCACTACCACCATTACTAATACTACCATGGGGAGAAAAAAAAAAAAATGAGATTTGGGTGAAACATACTCAAAAGAAGAATGGCTTCTTGTGTTGGCATGCATGAACTATATTATTAATTGTTTCACACATGGTACAGAACTCCAATACAAGTTTTAAAATATAATAAGAATATGACTAGGAAATTTTGGAGATGTGGAAAGGAGGATGGTTCACTATTCCATATGTGGTGGAAATGTGAAGAGATAACGTCCTCAATAGTCAATACGTTTAAAATAATTAATGAATTATTGAATCTTAAATTAGATCCGTCTCCCCACACATTCCTTTTCCATCTTGGACTTCCAAAATGTAATAATAACCAGAACAATTTAGTGGTTCAAGTGCTATTAGCATGTAAGATTATCATGGCAAGAAACTAAGATGGCAAGAAATAAATGCACAAATACAATTTCAATGTAAAATGGAAGAAGGATTTTACATTAGCAAAGGTAAACAAAAAACATTTAAGGACATTTGGTCTCCTTGCACATTTACAATGGAAGTTATTATAAAATATACAGTCATATGGGAAATTAGATCGATGAATACCTATAAGTAAGTCATAGATATATTTTAAGGATGAATGGTGTATGAATGAGATTTATGTTACATGTCAAAGAATAGGTATACCCCTTATTTGATTATTACGCACTTTTCTGCTTTGGTTTTTCAGATCCTGCTGCTGGACCCGTTGTGGGAAAGAACGAAAGCCGAGGCCTTCTACCTGCTCGATCAAGCTGGAATAGGAGCTCACCTGGAAAAGAAAAAGAGAAAAGTTAGACCTCCGAGGAGATACCGCCAGGATCCTCTGGCGGCTGGTGAGACGGCCCTGGTTTCCAGGCTGCGTCATTGTCCCTCCCGTCCTACCTCCTCTATCCCTTTTGTTGCATCCTCTTCTCCATCCCTGCTATCCCTATCCCTTTCACCTCCTCCCATCCCGCTACCCAGGAGCCCTCCTGTCCCTCTACCCATGTGCCCTCTCATCCCGTTTCCCCAGCCCAAGTCCCCCCTTCCGCGCCGTCCAGCGCTGCGGATCCCCTCCAAGCAGTCTCCCATCAGGAGACTGCAAGGTCAGAGAACCATCCATCCAGTCTAACTAGACCGGATGGTTCAAATAATCGCGCAAGGGTAGGCTTGAGCCTACCCGAGCTTCAATTATGGCGTTGCCGGCACTTCCGGTACGGACGGACCGGAAGTGTATAGATTTCCCCCCCTTGGTGCTGGAAACAAAGGTTCTGCTACGTTTTTTTCAAGTTAACCCAGCAATTACAGGGTAATGTTTGTTCACCCGATCCTCATTTAACCCCTTCTTTACCAGTTCCTCCTAATTTCTTTATAAACCCCACCATCCCCACACCCAACAGTAACCTCCCCATCAACTCAATAAATCACCCCACTGCCCCTGCCATACATACAACCTCCCCAGGCGCCCAACCCCATTCCCTCGACTTCTGACAATTCTGGCACATCAGAATCATCAGACACTGACTCTAGAGATGACACTATGCTTACATTTCTGAAAAAGTATGTTAAACAAACTAGTAGGAAGAAGGGTAAAAGCAAGCACAAAGGCAGTTCGGATAGAGCTGACATAGCAGAAGCAGTTGACACTTATGCATGTGCAATAACGCCTACGCACGCACATATAAATGAGAGCATGAGAAGAAAGATCAGGGCGGGCAAATATATTAATGCAGGGGCGTCCAACATGCGGCCCTCGAGGTGCGGCCCGCGTGAGATCAGCAGCCAGGATCACAAGCCCTGCTGCTTACTTGTGGGAGGGTCTATTCTCTGCTGCAGTCCTGCCTCCTCTGTGGGGAGAACGAGGGAGGCCGCGCCCCCTGCTGAAGTCTGTGAGCGGCATCGAGAGCTGTAGTAGGTAAGGGGGTGGGGCCCCCCTTGTGTATTGATGCTGCCAGCAGTATGGGGTCTGCACTTACAGCCATCCTGTACCAGCATGTACTGGCTGACTTGGCATGATAGGAGTGTGATTGCTAACAGCAATCACAGTCCCATCATCAGGTTCCAGCATTTACTGGTTGCCTGGGTATAAAAAGAGTGTGTTTGCTGTTAGCAATCACACTCCTATCATGCCAAGTCAGCCAGTACATGCTGAAACCTGGCTAGCTGCCCACCTTGTGTATTGATGCTGCCAGCAGTATGGGGTCTGCACTTACAGCCACCCTGTACCAGCATGTACTGGCTGACTTGGCATGATAGGAGTGTGATTGCTAACAGCAATCTGCTAACAGCAATCACAGTCCCATTATGCCTATGTTCCAGCATTTACTGGTTGCCTGGGTATGAAAAGAGTGTGTTTGCTGTTAGCAATCACACTCCTAGCATGCCAAGTCATATTGTTGCTTTTTTTGTCCAATTGTGGTGTGTTACTTTTAATAAAAGTGTGGTTACACACTAAAATTGGACAAAAATTACTGGTACAATGCCTAGCCACCCAGTACATGCTGGAATCTGGGTATGCCTGAGATTGCTGTTAATCATAATATATAATTTTTTTGTACAATTTTGGTGTGCAACTTACTTTTATTTTTTATTTATGTGGGGGGGTTCATTTTCAGTTTTGGCTAAGTGAACCCTGAATTTTCGGTTTTGGTCCAGAATTTTCATTTTAGTGCATCCCTAAAATAAATAGAACTATTTCATTTTAACTTATCCAGAATCCTGAATTTGTAGTCACAAAACTTTCTAGGCCCAGAAATCAGTGAGCGAAAGTAAAGGTTTTGTGTCATTTACTTTATTTTAATCTGCATATTTTATTAAAGGCCATATTTTCACACAGTGAAAAATGAGTGCGGCCCTCGCACGTATACAATTCTGATCAAGTGGCCCACTGCAGAAAAAACTTGGACACCCCTGTATTTATGTGTTTGAACTGACTAAGTAGGCAGTAATGGCCGAAGAGGATAAAGAAGAAAGAAGGAAAGGTGACAAAGAAAAAAGAAACCTTAAGAACATCTTTCAGTGGATTTGTGGTTTTAATGTTTTTTCGAGTGTATATGTTGAACACAAGCCTCAGGAGTGCGGGAACCTCATAAAGTACGCCGACCTAATAGTTGAGATGTACATGTCTTACAGGGGTCCATATGGCATGAATACGAAAGAGAATTCAGGAAGAAGAAAGAAAAATCCCCAAAAATGTTTTGGACATAAAGATATTGATGCTTGGACAAGGGTAGTATCCCTTCGGAAAAACCAGAACATGACAGTTAGTAGGCAGAACCATAGGAATAGCTCATTAAAACCGGCATGTTGGGCTTTTAATGAGAAAAAAATGTAGCAAGGGTTTTAATTGTAAATATAGGACAAAGTTCAGCGAGTGTGGTGGGGGTCACCCAGCAGCTGAGTGCTTTAAAAAACAAACCCAGGCTAATGGCTCCTTCCAGGCCCAACCTGGTAAAAGCGCCAAAACCAATAATAAAAGGCAGACCCAGTGAATGATTAGAGGGGTATACTGATAAGCTGAAAGCCAAGTTTTTGTTGCATGGTTTTAAGTTTGTTTTTTTAAATTCCTGTCAGGGATGCTGTGGTACATAGATCTATTGCCCGCTATTAACCCACAGGTGGGGGGGTACAGATCAAGAACGATTCGGAGAAGGAGCCTCCTGTGGATTCCCGGCCGCTGGGACTTCGGGGAGAGCGGAAGACGACCATCGTGGTTGCCGAACACGTGCCGGCTATCTCGCGGTCCGTCCTGGGGAAACCTTTTGTCTGTTGAACTGTTGTCGCTAGCGGTCCCTTCGACTGATCGCGTCGCTTTTTGGACAGGATATTCTCAGGACCCCGAGCTATCCATCGGCACCCCAGGATCGCCGCCGCTCCTTCGGGATCACCCCGAGAACGACGACTAAACTAATACGGACATTGCGGGGCTCGGTGGCCTAAGCGTGGAGCTGGACTGTCTGGGCAGGGCGGGGATATGGGGATGTGATTTATGGCCTTTTTCCCTCTGGAACTGTATATAAGCCTGTGTGTTTTCCTAATAAAAAGTGTGTGTTACCTCCCTGGACATTAGTCTTCTCTAATACTTCAGGGGCTCGCTGGATCACTCATTGTCCTTTTCAGGACAATTACAGCATCGTATTTGGCTACGCCTCAGCGGGCTACGGTGCTATTCCATCGTGGATACTGAGCCAGTTCCTGGTCCCTTCCTCGCTAGTATCGTCTGGCGCTGGAAATGGTTCACTCTTGCGGTTCTGAGAGGAAGCAAAAAAGAACTGACGGGTGTACCCAGCCTGGGTAACGAAGGCCCGTCACAGGTGTTCCTGTGGCAGCAGAGAAAACAGTGTTTCCATCTAGTAGACTGTCTTTCTTGGGAATTGAAAGACACAGACCAAATAGAATGCAGGTTACCAGCAAACAAGATAGAGAAGGCCAGGCTGCTTGTTACCCAAGCGATGTGTAAAGACAAAATTTTGCTTTGCGCACTCCAATCATTGCTTGAAGTTTTGAATCTTGCATGCAAGGCGATCCCTATGGGGATGATATTCAACCTAAGATTGGAGAGATCCATGGCAAGGGTGACAAAGAGCCTTTTTCTGTCCACGGGTGACATGAATACATTTTTCAAAGCTGCCCCAAGGACATGCCGCAAGGGTGTTAACATTCCCAAAAACATTTGGCAGTTGGTAACAGATACTTAGATCATCTCATTGAAGGAACTTCACAAGAGCCAGGGCCGTTGCTGCCATATCCTCCTTTTAAGAAATTTATATGTATGGTAAGACCATACATATTTGTTAGTGGCTGAGAATTCTACCGGAACACAAGAATATTCACTAGCTCAAGAAAAGGAGGAATGACCCAGAAAGACCTGCCGCGCATGTTGGACATACAGCTGAGGAACTGTGGTAAGCAGGATCTTGTTAATTTTACTTATCGTGGGTAACGTTGCCAAAAATATACTGCTGAGAAGGCCAGAGTTTACACCTAGAAAGGCGAGTATCCTACCCCATATCCATCCTAGCTGTGGTGACCTTTACAGACAAGACAGGATTCATTTGTCAGATATAGAGTTAAATCTGTTCAACAAGAACATGTAGGAATTTATTGAATGGTGGCAGAAGTCCAATTTGGTGGCGGCAAGAGGGGTAGAAAAATAAAGATCCCTCTTTTGGTGGCGGTAATGCATCTTTTCCCTCCTCCTAAGGTGGCCAGCGAACACCCTCTACTGTTCAGTTCAAGCCAGAACTGGGCACTGACTTTGTGGTCGGGCCTGGCAACAGCAGATGGCTGGGTGCAGGCATACCTCAAGTGATGGTATCGGTCAATGACAAGCGCTGACTATGTGGTCAGGCTTGTCTTCTGGGCGACTGGGGCTTTTGCCAGAGGCACGCCAGTGTGCGGATGGGGAGGGCCATGGTGATAATGCCCCATTGATCCTCCATGATAACAGCTAGGTGGGGTGGCCCTGCCTGCTATCTGTTGTTTTCGGGAGGGGTGGATGGCTAGTTGAGCTCCTAGTCTGCCCCTCGGACCCACGTGTCAGGCCAGATGCAGGATGATCTGAGCGTTGACTTTATGCTGAGTGCGCGGTGACTCAGCAGCTGTCCTCGGGGAGAGGGAATGCCACATTAGTTGGGGGGACTCCATATCCCAGTTTGTCTTTGCTGTAAACAATAAACGAGACTTAATTTGCCACATCTTATGTTTCAGTCTGATTTTTTGGTCCACTTACAGTAAAAATTGTGAACAGTGGGGCATATGCACCTTAGAGAAGGGACATCCTCAGAACCAGCCTACACTAGAACACTAAAATAAACAAGAATTTACAACATACCCATCAATCACATAACCATCAATGTGACCAACTCTTGTTTTTTGGCTACTTCTTCCAGTACTTGGCATGTACCCTTTTACACACAGTCTTTTCCCACTTTACCTCATTAAGGAGCACCAAAGAAATGGACGACTCATAACAAAACGGAGGAGAGAGAGAGGGGCGCCGAGTGGTTTTCGCTTACCTGCTCGGCGCCCCTCTCTCTCCTCTGCGAGCCCTCTAGCTTGGTCTCGGTGCCGGCTTGTAATGCTGAGCGGCGGAAGATGACGGTGCTCATCATTACAAGCCGGCACCGAGACCGAGCAAGGAGACTCGCCGCAGGACTGCTGAAAGGTAAGTACAAAGGGGGGGGAATAGGGTAGATAATAGGAAGGGAGAGGAAGGGTAGATAATAGGGAGGGAGAGGAAGGGTACAAAGTAGGACAAGCACCAGCAGACTGGTACTCCCTCCAAACAATTGATCCCCCAGAGTAAAGAAGGGCAGTGAGGCACAGGACAAGATACATGTCAGGCACTGGCAGACAGATACATTGAGCCATAAAACTTACCCCTCCCCCCTATATTAGAAAAAATAAGAATTGATTTCACAGAATAACAAAGGTGAGAGAGGAGCAGCAGTTATAATATAGTTTACCTACTTAAATGCATAGTGCCTACTGTAAAGTTTTGTGGAGGAATTTTGTATTGAGGAACTCAAATGGTCCACGTTAAGAACTTAACTAAACACATTTAGGATGAATTGGAAAGGAGATTGCCAACCAGGCCTTATCGTCCAACATCAGAACTACCACTTATACTGGGAGATTGTTCCACTTAACTACCACACATTCAGTAAAGTATAACTTCCATAATAATATAGCTATCAGGCACTGGTTTTGCCACCAATATGAAGAATATCAATGAATAATATATGAGATGATAGAAAGATAATAAAAAAGAAAAAATAATTTGTCCACAAATTAGAGGTTTGGCTGGTAGCGTAAATGGACAACTGTTTTAAGCTACTCAGGAACAGGTTTTAGATTTTAACCCCTTGATGAAAATTGACGGTCCAGGCACATCATGCATTAACATCCAGTTAGTGACAATTGGCGCTACATTGATGACATTCTTATTATTTCGTAAGGATCGACAGAATATTTAAATGACTTTGTAACATACGTTAACCAGAATCAGTATACCTTAACTTTTACATCCTGCATTAATAAGTCCCAAATTGACTTGACCAACACTAGAAAAAGCAGAAAAACACTTTCTATCAGAAAAAACTCCTGGTTTTCACCGATGTGTAAGGTGTAAAATTTGCTAAACCTGTCAATCAAAAAATTTAATTTATCTTATACAATGCAGCTGTGGTATACAATATATTTCTTTCTGCTCCACTAACCCCTTATACCCCTTATCTCCTATATCTGCCCTCTTACTGCCCCCGTCCACTTTAACACTATTTAACACTCTCTATTACAGCCCTCACAACCTGCAATACCCACCTTCATAGTAACACAGTTCATAAGGTTGAAAAAAGACCAAAGTCCATCAAGTTCAACCTATATACATATTGTGCCCCTACTGTGTTGATCCAGAGGAAGGCAAAAAAACCCTTATGAAGCAGATGCCAATTGCCCCATACCAGGGGGAAAATTCCTTCCCGACTCCAAATATGGCAATCAGAATAAATCCCTGGATCAACGTTCTGTCCCTATTAATCTAATATCCATAACTTGTAATATTATTGCTTTCAAGAAACACGTCCAGGCTCCTTTTGAACTCTTTTATTGAGTTTACCATTACCACTTCCTCTGGCAGAGAGTTCCATAATCTCACCGCTCTTACTGTAAAGAACCCCCGTCTGTGCTGGTGTAGAAACCTTCTTTCCTCCAACCGTAGAGGATGTCCCCTTGTTATAGATACAGTCCTGGGTATAAATAGGTCCTGGGAGTGATTTCTGTACTGTCCCCTTATATATTTATACATAGTTATTAAATCCTCCCTAAGCCGTCTTTTTTCCAAACTAAATAACCCTAATTCTGATAATCTTTCTGGGTACTGTAGTCCTCCCATTCCCCTTATTACTCTGGTTGCCCGTCTTTGAACCCTCTCCAGCTCCACTATATCTTTCTTGTACACTGGTGCCCAGTACTGTACACAGTATTCCATGTGTGGTCTGACTAGTGACTTGTACAGTGGTAGAATTATTTCCTTGTCGTGGGCATCTATGCCCCTTTTGATGCACCCCATGATTTTATTGGCCTTAGCAGCAGCTGCCTGACACTGGTCGCTACAGGTACATTTACTGTTAACTAAAACTCCTAAGTCCTTTTCCATGTCAGTCGTCCCCAGTGTTTTCCCATTTAATACATATTCCCAGCCTGGATTTTTCTTCCCCATGTGCATAGCCTTACATTTATCTGTGTTGAACCTCATCTGCCACATCCCAGCCCAAGCCTCCAACCTATGCAGATCCATTTGTAATCGTGCACTGTCCTCTATTGTGTTAACCACGTTACAGAGCTTAGTATCGTCTGCAAAGATTGATACTTTACTATACAATCCCTCTACAAGGTCATTAATAAATATATTAAAAAGAATAGGACCCAAAACTGACCCCTGTGGTACCCCACTAGCAACAGTAACCCACTCAGAGTATGTACCATTAATAACCACCCTCTGTTTCCTATCACTGAGCCAGTTACTTACCCACATACACACATTCTCCCCCAGCCCAAGCATTCTCATTTTATGTACCAGCCTTTTATGTGGCACCGTATCAAATGCTTTGGAAAAATCAAGATATACGACATCCAGCGATTCACCCCGATCCAGTCTTGAGCTCACCTCCTCATAAAAGCTGATCAGGTTAGTTTGACAGGACCGATCCCTTGTAAACCCATGCTGATATGGAGTCATACACTTATTTTCATTGAGATACTCCAAAATAGCATCTCTTAGGAAACCCTCAAACAGTTTACACACAACAGAAGTTAAACTAACAGGCCTATAATTCCCCGGGTCACTTTTTGTCCCCTTTTTGAATATTGGCACAACATTTGCTATGCGCCAGTCCTGGGGAACAGACCCTGTCACTATAGAGTCCTTGAATATTAGAAATAGGGGTCTGTCTATTACATTACATAACTCCCTTAGAACGCGGGGGTGAATGCCATCTGGACCTGGTGATTTGGCTATTTTGATTTTTTTTAGGCGGCACTGCACTTCTTCCTGGGTTAGACAGGCGACATGTACTGGGGCAGTTATCTCATCCTGCTGTATATTACCTGGCATTTCATTTTCCTCTGTGAATACAGCAGAGAAGAATATATTTAATAGATTAGCTTTTTCCTGATCCCCATCTATAACTTCTCCCTCATTACTTTTTAAGGGGCCAACGCTTTCATTTTTAACCTTTTTACTATTTATATAGTTAAAGAACATTTTGGGGTTTGTCTTACTCTCTTTGGCAATGAGTCTTTCTGTCTCCACTTTTGCTGCTTTTATCTGATTTTTACATATTTTATTTTTTTCCCGATAGCTTTTTAGTGCTTCCTCACTGCCTTCCTGTTTTCGTAGCTTAAATGCCTTTTTTTTGCCATTTATTACCCCCTTTACATTTTTATTTATCCACATTGGTTTTCTCTTGTTCCTGACTCTTTTATTCCCATACGGTATGTACCTTTCACAGTGAGAATTTAAGATATCCTTAAAAATCTCCCATTGAGTGTCTGTACTCTTGTTTTTGAGGACATTTTCCCAATTTACAGTGTTAAGGGCTTCTCTTAGTTGATCAAACTTTGCCTTCCTAAAGTTCATGGTTCTTGTGGCTCCTCTAAGAGTTCCCTTATTGAAGGACAAGTTATAATGTATCATATTGTGATCACTATTTCCTAGATGCCCCCTGACCTGCACATTAGTTACTCTGTCAGGTCTGTTGGTTAATATTAAGTCCAGTAGGGCGCCCCCTCTGGTCGGGTCCTGTACCATTTGGGACAGATAATTATCCTTACTTATAGTCAGAAACCGGTTTCCTTTATGAGATTCACAGGTCTCTGTTTCCCAGTTTATGTCGGGATAGTTAAAGTCCCCCATAATAACCACCTCATTGCGATTTGCTGCCTTGTTTATTTGCTTTAATAATTGATCTTCTGCTGCTTCCATTATATTTGGTGGCTTATAGCAAACCCCGATCAGTATTTTATTATTTTTCTTTCCATATATTTCTACCCATAATAACTCCACATTATCATTTCCCTCACATATATTCTCCCGCAGTGTGGCCTTTAGGCTGGACTTTACATAAAGGCAAACTCCTCCCCCTTTTCGTTTTTTCCGATCCTTCCTGAATAGACTATACCCCTGTATGTTAACCGCCCAGTCATAGCTATCATCCAACCATGTCTCTGTTATATCCACTATGTCATAGTTTTCTTCAGACATTATTAACTCCAGTTCATGTTCCCCACAATCAACTGAAGCCCAAGCAAACCTGCATACTTTGCTACAAGCCCTCACAACCTGCAATACCCACCTTCATGTTCCCCACAATCAACTGGGGTTTTTCTTCAGAAAATCCAAATCCAGCGAAGACTTTAATCACTATAAATTCATGCTCCACACCTACAACTCTGCCCTCTCTCTCACCAAACAGCTCTACTTCTCCACTCTCATATCCTCTCTTTCTTCCAACCCACGACGCCTTTTTTCTACTTTCAACTCCCTTCTCTGTCCCTCCACACCCACACCACAAACCTCTCTCACTGCCCAAGATCTTGCTACCCACTTCAAACAGAAGATCGAGACTATTAGAAAAGACCTCTCTTCCTTACAACTCCCTCCTACACCACTCAACACCACTCTCTCCACTCCTACTATACTAACTGCCTTTTCCCCTACAACCGAAGAAGAGATAGCCACTCTTCTTTCTTCCTCTCACCCAACAACCTGTCTCCTCGACCCCATCCCTTCACACCTCACAAAGTCTCTATATCCATCCCTTGGTCCATCACTTACCCACCTATTTAATCTTTCTCTATCATCTGGAACTGTACCATCTGCCTTCAAGCATGCGCTAATCACACCAATTCTAAAGAATCCTTCCTCAGATCCCGTCTGTTTGACTAACTACCGCCCTATCTCTCTGCTTCCTTTTATCTCTAAGCTGCTTGAACGGATTGTGTACAACCGCCACATTAACTTCCTCTCCTCTAATTCCCTCCTTGACCCTCTACAGTCTGGTTTCAAACCCCTTCACTCTACTGAAACAGCTCTAACAAAAGTCTCCAATGACTTGCTCTCTGCCAAAGCAAAAGGTCACTACTCTATTCTAATTCTACTGGATCTCTCTGCTGCTTTCGATACTGTTGATCACCACCTTCTTCTAGACTCACTTGCTTCTATAGGCATTCGAGATACAGCTCTCTCCTGGATCTCCTCATATCTGTCTAACCGTTCCGTTCCTTCTCTGGCAAGACATCATCACCCCTTCCACTTTCGGTTGGTGTCCCCCAAGGTTCAGTCCTTGGCCCTCTGCTGTTCTCTCTTTATACTTCCTCTCTTGGCAAACTAATCAACTCATTTGGCCTCCAGTATCACCTATATGCAGATGATACCCAAATCTACCTGTCTTCTCCTGATCTCTCTCCATCTCTCCTGTCCCGTATTACCAATTACTTGTCTGCTATTTCTTCATGGATGTCACAACACTACCTGAAACTTAATCTTTCTAAAACTGAACTCATTATCTTCCCTCCCTCCATCTCCACTCCACTACCTGAATTCTCTATCACCATTAACAACACGACTATCTCTCCTACTAACCAGGCCCGATGCCTTGGGGTCATCCTTGACTCAAACCTCTCCTTCATCCCTCACATTCAATCCCTCGCCAAATCCTGCCGCTTGCACCTAAAAAACATCTCTCGTATCCGCCCATTCCTCACCCAAGAATCCACAAAAACCCTGGTTCATTCCCTTATCATTTCCCGTCTTGACTACTGCAACACTCTTCTGGTTGGCACTCCACTGTCTTGACTCTCTCCTCTACAGTCTATCCTAAATGCCGCTGCTAGGCTCATCTTCCTTGCACGTCGCTCCTCTTCTGCTTCCCCCCTCTGTGAAACCCTCCACTGGCTCCCAATTACCTTTAGAATTAAATTTAAGATCCTGGTACTGACATATAAGGCCATCCATAATACTGCTCCTCCGTACATTTCTGACCTCATTAGCAAATACTCTCCTACTCGATCCCTACGTTCCTCCCATGGGCTAAGGCTCTCCTCCTCACTCATCACCTCTTCCTTTTCCCGTCTACAAGATTTCACTCGAGCTGCCCCATATCTCTGGAATCTACTCCCAAGGAACCTTCAGCATTCTCCCTCCCTCCCAACTTTCAAGAAACATCTAAAAACCCACTTCTTCAGAGAAGCATACCATCTTAGCTGCTGGAACTTCCTTGTCATCGATACAACCCCCACAATACCTCTCACCCTTTCTCTATGCCTTATGTTTGTCACCCCATTTCCCTCTAGATTGTAAGCTTGCGAGCAGGGCTCTCTCCACCAAATGTATCGGTTTGTAGCGAGTTAAAAGTCAAAGGTTTGGAACACCTTGGAAATATTCGCAACAAAAGTGTAAAACATAATATCCCAAAACATTGTAACAGTTGTAACAAGTTCTCGCTCCCAGACTTTCAAATCATTGGCACAGATTTAGTATCACCACACTGGGGAGGAGGAAATATTAAATATGAACTCTCAAGAAGGGAGACAAAATGGATATTTTGATTCCAGACATACAAAAAGAAGGGTCTGAATACTGACATATACATGGGTGTATATGAAAGATTAATTTTATAAAATAAAGTTAAATAGTTTTAGAGAAGATTTTATAAATATTTGTATATATTTGTATATTACTCTATTTTCTATAAAATATTATAAAAAATATATAAAACATTTATAAAAATATTTATTGAACATAAGAATATTTTTATGTATTTATTTAGTCATAGCATATATTTTTATATATACATGTTGTTTCCATATAATTTTATATATTATATTTTAAGGGAAATTTGCACTATGCAATGAATTATTAATTAATTTCTTAAATAATTTATAAATATATTTAAGAACAACCCTATTTACAGAATCATGTATTTTAGTATTAACTATTCAACATTTATGTGGATGATTGATTGATTTATCTCTTTGGGACCTATAAAAACACCATACTTTCAGCTATCTGTCCTTTTTCATCTTATCTTTTTTATATTTATATATATATGGGAAACAAATACAAAAGAAACAAATCAAAACCAATGTGGCTTACCTGAAAAGTAAAACAGGAAATAAGGAATAAACTATTGGCATTTAAGCATTATAAAAGCAAGGGGTCGGTAGTATCATTTATAGCATACAAAGATGCCAACAAAGCCTGCAAAAAGGAGATTAAAATGGCTAAACTAGAAAATGAGAAATTTATTGCCAAGGAAAGTAAAACCAATCCCAAGAAATTTTTCAAAATAAAAAAAAAGTTAAAGGTAGAGAATGTTGGTACGTTATCTGAAACTGGAAATTTGGTTAGTGAGGACAGAGAGAAAGCCGACATCTTAAATGCTTTTTTTTCTTCTGTTTATACCAAGGAAGAACCAATGACGGAGCCCCTGCTGGCTAATTTTAAGGAACCGTTGCAGCAAACATGGGATTGGCTGACACAAGAAAAAGTGCTCAAGCAATTAAATACTGTTAAGGTAGACAAGGCCCCTGGACCGGATGGTATACACCCAAGGGTACTGAAGGAGCTAAGCCTAATTCTGGCCCAACCATTATTACTAATCTTTAGGGATTCTTTCAGCTCGGGCATAGTTCCATTAGATTGGCGCAAGGCAGATGTTGTGCCCATATTTAAAAAGGGATCAAAATCTCAACCGGGCAATTACAAGCCAGTAAGCTTAACATCGGTAGTGGGGAAATTATTTGAAGGGTTGCTAAAGGTATACATTCAAGATCATATCTTGATCCATAATCCAATTAGTAGTAGTCAACATGGATTTGTGAAAGACCGGTCTTGTCAAACCAACCTATTAGCATTCTATGAAGAAGTTAGTAAAAATATAGATCTGGGGTTGGCTGTAGATGTGATTTATCTGGACTTTGCCAAGGCGTTTGATACGGTTCCGCATAAAAAGCTACTCTATAAATTAACAGAAATAGGCTTAGGGGCAAATGTCTGTATGTGGATCAGAAATTGGCAAAGAGATAGAATGCAGAGGGTTGTTGTGAATGGATGTTTGTCATCCTGTACGCAGGTATTAAGTGGAGTGCCTCAGGCTCAGGGGTCTGTCCCCGGTCCTCTTCTTTTTAATTTATTTATAAATGATCTCCCAAGCTGCATTGAGAGCTATGTCACAGTTTTTGCTGATGACACAAAATTAGGCCGGGTAATTCAGACTAATCTTGATGTTTCTTAATTGCAGGAAGATTTAGACAGAGTTGGGGACTGGGCGTGCAAGTGGCAGATGAGGTTCAATATAGAGAAATGCAAAGTTATGCATTATGGTAAAAATAATAAAAATGCAACCTATTCTTTAAAAGGAATATCCTTGAGGGAAACTACCAACGAGAAGGATTTAGGAATAACGGTTGACAACAGACTTGACAGCAAGCAGCTGCGAGGGCCAATAAGGTTTTGGCATGCATAAAAAGAGGTATTGACTCAAGGGAGGAGGATATCATCTTGCCTCTTTACAGGTCATTGGTAAGACCTCACCTTGAATATGCGGTACAATTCTGGGCACCGGTCCTCAAAAAGGACATTATGGAATTAGAAAAAGTGCAAAGGAGGGCTACCAAATTAATAAGGGGATTGGGAGATACTAGTTATGAAGAGAGACTAAAAAAGTTAAAAATTATATACACTGGAAAAACGGCGTCTCAGAGGGGATATGATAACATTATACAAATATATGCAGGGCCCAAATAAAGAGCTCTTCGGTGACCTGTTCATTAACAGAAATATACAAAGAACAAGAGGTCACCCTCTGAGACTGGAAGAGCGCAGGTTTCATAGACGACAAAGGAAGGGATTCTTCACAGTGAGGACAATTAAGGTATGGAATTCACTTCCAAGGTAGGTAGTGTTATCCAATGAATTAGATACCTTCAAAAGGGGCCTCGATATTTTCTTAGAAAGGCATGATATACAGGGATATAAATAGAATAACATTAATATTTTAGAGCTTCTTGATCCAAGGAGAAATCCGATTGCCTCTTGGAGTCAAGAAGGAATTTTTTTTCCCCTGATGGATGAATTCGAAGTAGCTTAATTAGGGTTTTTTTTGCCTTCTTTTGGATCAAGAATAGGAAGGTTAGGTAGAAGGGTTTAACTTGATGGACTTAGGTCTTTTTTCAACCTTATGAACTATGTAACTATATGTAACTATGTAACTATGTATTTAGATGAATGAACACTCGGATGAACGAACACAAATTACATAAGGACCTACACAATGAAAGGACATTTCAAACGGACATACGGAACTCAAACAACACGTTTTTTTGATACGGACCGATTCTCATGAGGAAGCCGGCACAGCACCGGCGAAACGTGATGAGATTCACAGGACCATCAAGTCACTTATTTGTTTTATTTGCTTATCCTGGGCCTATTAGCATAACATTTTGGTTATGCCACCACATATTGTAAGTGGACCCTGATTTTATCTTGTGTATAACAGAAGATACTGCTCTATTGTGGTTTTATTTATTTTTAGATTGCTTGAACAATTAAAAGAAAATTCTACTACTGATTTGAAGAGTGAATTTCACCTTCGTTTGTTAGAGGAATATTCACATTTATAAAAACTCTAATTCTCTATACATACTGCACTATTATTGTTATTTTTTTTCCTTCATGTACATGCTCCCCATTTCTGGCTAAAGTCTGTTCTGAACATCCTGAGGAGTGTTATATTGAGTTGCAGCCGTGCATAGTTAGGGAAGTATTATTTTTTAAAATTGATCATGTGATCGGGTGATTGCACTTTTAAGTCTAGTGACAACTGATGTGTCAGGACCGTCATGGCTTTAAACAGGTTGCTGTAATGCCTCAATGTCAAGGCATTCAGCAACACCGAGATCGGCATCAGGTGCCATGTCTGGCCCCTCCCCGGGACACCACTGTATGGCGGCTCAACGATCACCTCCTATACTTAACCAAACACCCACCCCAGGATGCGCTGTTACCGCATTTGTGATTTTGCCACTCGCAAGATGGCGGAGCGTCCTTTAAAAAAAATAAAGAAGTTGAAAAAGTTTTACAGAGGATTTCTCTCCAGACCCTCTTGAGAACTCTGGCTCCCCTTGCAGGTTGAATACAGGTACTGCATTCAACCAGGCAAGTCAATGGAGCCCAGCTTTCTAATCACAATGTGATTAGTAAAATAAATTTAAAAATAAAATAAAAAAGTTAAAAATAAAAAAAATGGTAAATGTAAAAATAATTCCCCACTGATGTCAGGGGAACCTTCCAGTTCCCAAAAATGTAAAAGTCCTAAAATTAGCACTGTATCTTCAAACAATTTTTATGATTTGATGGGGTAAACTGAACTGGCCAGGTTCAACAATGTCACAAGAAAAGAACACACACACCACTGGTGTAAATGAGTAAATACTTTCCCTAATTCGGCAGCAGCACCCAAATAAGCGTTCCTCCAACACTTTATAATCTACACAACTCTTCCAAATGGGGCGCACATCCACATAGGAGAAAAAGAGATTTTTGACAGAAAATAGTGTGACTCTGTATGCAAATGAGGCTTAGCAGTATTGCAAGTAAGTAGTGCACTCACATTTCCAAAGACATAAATGCGCTCATCATAAAATACTTTTTAATTCTTCGTAGCTAAAAAATATAAAAACACAGCAGCAATGGCACAGTATCACTCGGTCATGTGGATAAGGCAAAATATTGCACTTACAACAGACGAAATGTACAAAAGCATGTACAAGGTAGTCAGCTTTAAACCAGGCACAGGAAAGTCCACCGTCCAGCAGCAAGAACTTCCCAATAT
Source organism: Spea hammondii (assembly GCA_029215755.1). Taxonomy (NCBI): domain Eukaryota; kingdom Metazoa; phylum Chordata; class Amphibia; order Anura; family Pelobatidae; genus Spea; species Spea hammondii. The sequence continues at coordinate 18,161,782 of JARDYJ010000004.1, read as the reverse complement.
ATCTCTCTCTCTCTCAATGCGTTTCACCGGACAACCGGCTTCCTCAGGAGATGAATCAGGATTTTCTTTTGCAGCTTGCCCAAAGATATAACATAGACCACCTTCCTTATGAACCACTCTGGATTTGTTGAGTCAAAAGGTCTAGGAAGGGGTAAATTGCATTGGCCGGCTTCAAAGATATGGGGGAAGAATCACCAGATTTGGAGAAAATGGTTTTGAAATAGCAAAACGCTACTTGTACTTATTGCCCCATAACGTGCAGAAAAAAAGCAAAAAACATTTTTAAACTCAGGACAAATAGTAGAATCTATTTAGCAGTTTTTTTCATTCGCTTTTATAGATGAGTAAAAGATTTCTCAAGTAAAAGTCATAAAAGTCCTTTTTTCCCCCTTCATTTTTCACCATATTTTATACTTTTGTTTTTAGTAAATTATACAAAATTATTATATCAAAATAATGACATCTAAAGAAAGCCCCTTTAGTCCTGAAAAAACCCCCAATATATTACTTGTGTGGGTTAAGTAAACGAAAGAAGAAAATTACAGCTAAACACTAGCATTGCAGAAATATTAAAACAGCCCTTGTCACAAAGGGGTTAAACAACTGAAAGACAGTCACACTCTGCGCAAGTCCAGTAGAATGTCTAGTTTTGTCACCATTATTAACCAATGAAGATGAAAAATAATATACGTGAAAAAAGAAAGATAATAAAAAATACTTTTGTGTGTTTTTCACAAATTAGGTTAGGCTGGTAGCGTAAATCAACTAAACTCTACTAAACTCTAAACCGAATAGTATTTAATCTCTTCAGTCCCCTATGGATGTACCGGTACGTCCTGACCTTCTAGCAACGACGGGGATGTGTCGGCACAGGAGGTCAGACTGTTGTTTGCTGGCTTTCTGCTTCCAGATCTGCTGTAACAGCTGCCGGCGCAAATGCCAATCGGGTATTCCCTTCATGTCACTGCTGACATAACCCGGAAGGTCATCGGAGGACAGGAGGACCTGCAGGGTCTGTCTAGACCAGGGGCGTCCTACGTGCGGCCCGTGGGTCAAATGCAGCCCGCCGGACTTCAAGCTGCGGCCCTGCTCACGTTGCAGCGCGGTGTGTGCAAGCCAGCTGGATTTAATAAAATTAAAGCGGCCAATGTGTACACACGGCGGTCTTACCAGCTCACCTCGTGAACGTTGGTCTGCCAGCCCATGGACTGGCCCACCGGGTGTGCATGCCAGCCGCTTAAATTTTATTAGGCGGTCGGCTTGCACACACCATGCTGCTCAGTGGCAGTGCCTCAGTGAGGGTCTTCATCCCACCCCTTTCAAGACGTGATGCTCAAGGGGGCGGGCTCACAGAAGAGTTCCTTGTGATGGGTATTTCAAAAAAAAAAAAAAAAAAAAGGTTGGAGGTTCGAGGAAAGGGGGCCAATGTGTAAGGGGGGGGAATTCCCTTGGGACATCATCAAAACTTTAAATAATACAAAAGGGGGTTGGCTGGGTTTTGAAATTACAAAATCAATATAAACAGGGGTGTGTGGCTGGGGGGGCATCAATAGACAAGAGTGTGGTTGGGAATCACATTAACCACCATAAAAGGGGTGGGGCCATCAATACACATGGATGTGGTGGCATAAATGAACAAAGGGGGGCAATACATAAGGTTGTGGGGGGGGACACATTAATCAATACTAAAGAGGGGCCTAGCTGGGGCATTAATACACAAGGGGCAAAAATTAAAAAGTGGGTTAATGACAAAGCAGTGTAGAAAATAATTTTTTTTATGTTTCGTAGTGGCTTATCCTGTCCTGGTGTGTGTCTGGGTGTCATGTGGCAGAGCCTGTCCTGGTGTGTGTGTGTGTGTGTGTTTGGGTGTCGGTGTGTCAGAGCCTGTCCTGATGTGTGTGTTTGGGTGCCAGTGTGGCAGAGCCTGTCCTGGTGCGTGTGTTGGGGGTCGGTGTGGCAGAGCCTGTCCTGGTGCGTGTGTTGGGGGTCGGTGTGGCAGAGCCTGGCCTGGTGTGTATTTGGTTGTCTGTTTCCTGGCACTTTACTTTCTGTAGGGATAAATTGAACTATTTCATTTTACTTATCCGGAGATAAAACACCCTCCTATATTTGTAGTCACTTCAGAGGACAAAGCGTTCTAGGCCCAGAAATCAATGAGAGGGAAAGTAGAAGACTGGGCGGTTAACATACAGGGGTATAGTCTATTCAGGAAGGATCGGAAAAAACGAAAAGGGGGAGGAGTTTGCCTTTATGTAAAGTCCAGCCTAAAGGCCACACTGCGGGAGAATATATGTGAGGGAAATGATAATGTGGAGTTATTATGGGTAGAAATATATGGAAAGAAAAATAATAAAATACTGATCGGGGTTTGCTATAAGCCACCAAATATAATGGAAGCAGCAGAAGATCAATTATTAAAGCAAATAAACAAGGCAGCAAATCGCAATGAGGTGGTTATTATGGGGGACTTTAACTATCCCGACATAAACTGGGAAACAGAGACCTGTGAATCTCATAAAGGAAACCGGTTTCTGACTATAAGTAAGGATAATTATCTGTCCCAAATGGTACAGGACCCGACCAGAGGGGGCGCCCTACTGGACTTAATATTAACCAACAGACCTGACAGAGTAACTAATGTGCAGGTCAGGGGGCATCTAGGAAATAGTGATCACAATATGATACATTATAACTTGTCCTTCAATAAGGGAACTCTTAGAGGAGCCACAAGAACCATGAACTTTAGGAAGGCAAAGTTTGATCAACTAAGAGAAGCCCTTAACACTGTAAATTGGGAAAATGTCCTCAAAAACAAGAGTACAGACGCTCAATGGGAGATTTTTAAGAATATCTTAAATTCTCACTGTGAAAGGTACATACCGTATGGGAATAAAAGAGTCAGGAACAAGAGAAAACCAATGTGGATAAATAAAAATGTAAAGGGGGCAATAAATGGCAAAAAAAAGGCATTTAAGCTACTAAAACAGGAAGGCAGTGAGGAAGCACTAAAAAGCTATCGGGAAAAAAATAAAATATGTAAAAATCAGATAAAAGCAGCAAAATTGGAGACAGAAAGACTCATTGCCAAAGAGAGTAAAACAAACCCCAAAATGTTCTTTAACTATATAAATAGTAAAAAGGTTAACAATGAAAGCGTTGGCCCCTTAAAAAGTAATGAGGGAGAAGTTATAGACGGGGATCAGGAAAAAGCTAATCTATTAAATATATTCTTCTCTGCTGTATTCACAGAGGAAAATGAAATGCCAGGTAATATACAGCAGGATGAGATAAATGCCCCAGTACATGTCGCCTGTCTAACCCAGGAAGAAGTGCAGTGCCGCCTAAAAAAAATCAAAATAGACAAATCACCAGGTCCAGATGGCATTCACCCCCGCGTTCTAAGGGAGTTAAGTAATGTAATAGACAGACCCCTATTTCTAATATTCAAGGACTCTATAGTGACAGGGTCTGTTCCCCAGGACTGGCGCATAGCAAATGTTGTGCCAATATTCAAAAAGGGGACAAAAAGTGACCCGGGGAATTATAGGCCTGTTAGTTTAACTTCTGTTGTGTGTAAACTGTTTGAGGGTTTCCTAAGAGATGCTATTTTGGAGTATCTCAATGAAAATAAGTGTATGACTCCATATCAGCATGGGTTTACAAGGGATCGGTCCTGTCAAACTAACCTGATCAGCTTTTATGAGGAGGTGAGCTCAAGACTGGATCGGGGTGAATCGCTGGATGTCGTATATCTTGATTTTTCCAAAGCATTTGATACGGTGCCACATAAAAGGCTCGTACATAAAATGAGAATGCTTGGGCTGGGGGAGAATGTGTGTATGTGGGTAAGTAACTGGCTCGGTGATAGGAAACAGAGGGTGGTTATTAATGGTACATACTCTGAGTGGGTGACTGTTGCTAGTGGGGTACCACAGGGGTCAGTTTTGGGTCCTATTCTTTTTAATATATTTATTAATGACCTTGTAGAGGGATTGCATAGTAAAGTATCAATCTTTGCAGACGATACTAAGCTCTGTAACGTGGTTAACACAATAGAGGACAGCGCACGATTACAAATGGATCTGCATAGGTTGGAGGCTTGGGCTGGGATGTGGCAGATGAGGTTCAACACAGATAAATGTAAGGTTATGCACATGGGGAAGAAAAATCCAGGCTGGGAATATGTATTAAATGGGAAAACACTGGGGACGACTGACATGGAAAAGGACTTAGGAGTTTTAGTTAACAGTAAATTTACCTGTAGCGACCAGTGTCAGGCAGCTGCTGCTAAGGCAAATAAAATCATGGGGTGCATCAAAAGGGGCATAGATGCCCACGACAAGGAAATAATTCTACCCCTGTACAAGTCACTAGTCAGACCACACATGGAATACTGTGTACAGTACTGGGCACCAGTGTACAAGAAAGATATAGTGGAGCTGGAGAGGGTTCAAAGACGGGCAACCAGAGTAATAAGGGGAATGGGAGGACTACAGTACCCAGAAAGATTATCAGAATTGGGGTTATTTAGTTTGGAAAAAAGACGGCTTAGGGGGGACTTAATAACTATGTATAAATATATAAGGGGACAGTACAGAGATCACTCCCAGGACCTATTTATACCCAGGACTGTATCTATAACAAGGGGACATCCTCTACGGCTGGAGGAAAGAAGGTTTCTACACCAGCACAGACGGGGGTTCTTTACAGTAAGAGCGGTGAGATTATGGAACTCTCTGCCAGAGGAAGTGGTTATGGCAAACTCAATAAAAGAGTTCAAAAGGAGCCTGGACGTGTTTCTTGAAAGCAATAATATTACAAGTTATGGATATTAGATTAATAGGGACAGAACGTTGATCCAGGGATTTATTCTGATTGCCATATTTGGAGTCGGGAAGGAATTTTCCCCCTGGTATGGGGCAATTGGCATCTGCTTCATAAGGGTTTTTTGCCTTCCTCTGGATCAACACAGTAGGGACACAATATGTATATAGGTTGAATTTGATGGACTTTGGTCTTTTTTCAACCTTATGAACTATGTTACTATGTTACTATGTAGAAGGTTTTGTGTTATTTACTCAGTGGCACTAAATTGTGGCTTCATGTATCCAGTGTATGATGACTTTTTTAGTTTACTGATTACACCCGATCCCATCACATAAGATTCTAGCTTGTATTATCTGGCGAGCGCTGAGGTCATCTTTATCCAGTACACAGTATTTTATTTACTTCCATAAAATGGCTACCAAAATCCTCAGCACCAGGCCCATAATGCTCTTAATTTGGCCCTGCCTCCAGTGTGCATCAACCAGCTTAAACTTTCTCTCAGTGAAAAATGACTGCGGCCCACGCACACATATATTTCTGATGAAGTGGCCCACTGCAGAAAAAACTTGGACACCCCTGGTCTAGAACCTGCTGGGATATCCGATCGCTCCTATGACACACTGATCACAGCCACTGTGAGGTCTATGCAAGTCTATGGAGACTTGCATGGAGATCACAGTGTGATCGGGGCAGAGGGATCGCAGGGAGGAAAGTGAGAAACCATGTTTCTCACTCTTCTCACAAGCGGAAAAACTAAACAATAAAAAAAGGGTTCGTGATTATTTAAAAATAAAAAACTCTAAGATGCAATAAATAAAAAAAAAATAATAAAGTGAGCTAAGTGATGTCATTATGACCTAACTGGCATTAACAACATGTTCAAGAAGTCCCTAAGATGACCTCTAACCATACTGCACTAATAACAGTGCAAAATATTCTTCAAAAAAGAAAATTATAAAAAAGATATTTTAAAAAAAACAACGAAAAAAAATTAAAACCCTTACATCCCATTGCCCTAGCACAACATCTAAAAGGTATTACCATACCTGGGAATTGCCGGGTGAAGCACCCAGGGCCGGCCCAAGACAAAATGCTGCCTGGGACAAATTTTAAAATGCCGCCCCCCCCCCCTATCTACCCTTCCCCCCCCCCCTTGTACTTACCTTTCAGCAGTCCTGCGGCGAGTCTCCGTGTTCGGTCTCGGTGCCGGCTTGTAATGCTGAGCGCCGGAAATCAGCATTAGAAGCCGGCACCTAGACCGAACAGGGAGACTCACCGCAGAGGAGAGAGGGGCGCCGAGCGGGTACTGACAGCTTGGTAAGCGAAAACCACTCGGCGCCCCTTTCTCTTGGGGCGGCTCCATTGTCGGGCCAGCCGGGTCGTGGGAGCGGGGTCTTGACATGCCCCAATCCCCACCCATATTCCCTTTAAATGGGGGTATTTCCCGCTACCGTCATCAGGACCTCCCACTGACGTCAGTCCTGGCCGTGTCCCACAAGGGAAGGCTCCGGGTAGCCTTAAGTTCACAGGTATGAGAAGAACCCACCTGCCCTCATTCACTACTCCCAAACCTGTTGAGCCATAAAACCTAGTACCCTGTAGGGTATTATACGTAAGGGATGGATTTAGCCCTCTAAAAACTAAGGATGTGGGGTATTTCCATAATCAGGAGATGCAGCTAAACAATTTTGGCTTGGTTACTCTGCCATAACACATACCCTGCGCAAAGAAATCTAAGCAACACAGAATTGTTGGTGAAAAAAAAGCACAGGAAATAATTTCTGTGGCCACCTTTGGCAGTGATTGGTGGCCAAATAGCTGCATGAAGAGTTCCCAAATACCCCTTATAGGATAGTCGGGGTTGTCTGCTTAACAGAAATATATACTTTTGTGGGTATTTTTGGTTTATTTGTTTAAAATTAGTGTTGCAATCCCATCATATCTAACGTAAAAAATCTACGGGTTTGTAAAGAATAAGGTATACCTTATCGTATGTTCCCTAGTGCTGGGAAAGTATGGAAATTCTATATAAATTAGGTATTTCTGAAATCAGAACCTGAATTGATACATTTGTAGGGGATTTTCCGTCAATTTACTTAATTTTGTGAGGATTCAGAGGGGAAAATATATTAAAAAAGTATTTTTTTTTCTTCTAATGTTCGCTAGTTTTTACTAAATTTCTCATCCTAAATGTTCAGCTAATTAGCTAACTATGGTATCAAAAGAAGAAAGCTCTATCTCTCCTTGTAAAAACAAAATATAGTTTACATGGGTACACTATTCGCAGGAAAGGGGAATAATTACTGAACCAACATACCGCAAAAATGGCAAAATTGCTCCGGGACTTGAGGTCACAAAACCCCCCAGGATTTTTTGCACAGGGAATGTGTTATGACAGATAAACCCAGCCAAAATTGTTTAGCTGCATCTCCTGATTACAGAAATACAACACATTCTTAGTTTTTTCCCCCCTACAGGGTCATATCCATCCCTTTCATATAGTACTCTATAGGGTAGTATTTTTCATACTTATGGCTTAATGGATTTGGGGGTTGTGAACGGGGGCAGGGGGTTATATATTTTATATGCTGTGCTAAGGCAATGGGATGTAAGGGTTTTTTATTTTTGTTATTATCTTTTTTATTATTTTATTTTTTATTGTATTGTATGTCCCATGATCTGTTTAATCAATCTTGTTAACGCTTGTAAAAGAGTTGAATCCATAGCACTCTCATCAGATATGATATGGTCATTCTGTCAGCACAGAGGGGATCAGGATGAGAAACATTTACTTAGAGCCACGAGGGTGTGAAACCATCTACATCTAGCCAATAATTTGTAGGATGTCCCCTGTATTTTAGAACCAAATGAGCATTGTGCTGTAACCTAAAAATCTGTTGCCAATGCCTAGCAAATATTGGGATATGACTCTCAAAACCAGTATTATATAATACATAAAAAATCAAACCTTTGTACACTTTCTCTCAAAAACAGCCAGTTGTAGACACACTATTGGGCAAGGAGGAGCAAAAAAATAATCATTAATCCTCAAAAAAATCATAGGGACAGTGCTAGGGATAATATTCTGAAAGACGTGTGCAGAGCCGGCCTTAAGTGTTCTGGCGCCCTGTGCGGACTACTCCTCTGGCGCCCCCCCATCCCCTTCTCTCTGCCTCCCCCCCTGCCCCTTCTCACTGCCCCCCCGCCCCTACTCACTGCCCCCCCGCCCCTACTCACTGCCCCCCCACCCCTACTCACTGCCCCCTCCTCTGCCCCTTCTCCCTATCCTTACCTCGTTGCCGGAGTCCTGCGGTGGGAGCGGGAGGCGTCCGTCTTCCCGAAAAATTTTGGAGCTCAGCATGAAACGCCGGCACCGCGATGGAGTCACGGAGAGTGAGGGGCGCCGAGCGGTTGCTACAAAACTTCATGAGGGACCACTCGGCGCCCCTACCCGGGACTTAAATTGAAAAAAAGTTTTTTGGGTTTGTTTTAACTTTATTTAACATCCTCCATGTTAAATAAAGTTTAAAAAAACCTTTATTTAATATGGAGGATGTTAAATAAAGTTAAAAACAAAACAAAAAACAATACTTTAATTTAAGTCCCGGGCAGGCGCCCCTGTTGCCATGGTGCCCTGTGCGGCTGCACAGGTTGCACACCCCTAAGGCCGGCCCTGGGCGTGTGTGCAAACCAAATGAGCAGAGAGTGTCCTTGTAGGCTTAACTAAAGGTGATAAAGCCCTCATGTCTCTTGTAAACAGCTTCATTTTTAAACTTGCAATACAAGTTAACCCATACAAATGTGCAAATAATGTAAAATGAAGATAGCTAAGCAGGTAAAGCACTCTTTGGTATGCAAGTCCTATCATGATCCAAGGGTACCCAAATATTTAAAGTATGACTCACACCATCTGAATGAAAACCTTTTTTGACATGAAATGAGGCCCTGGGGACCAAAATATGTAGATGTCAATATTCAAATTCCCCTGGGTTCCAGTCCAGCTGTCTATGGTGGAAACACACTTAATACATCGCCAGGATGGAGTTGCCCCTGGCCAGGGCCATGTCTTGTTGATATGCCATCAAATAAGGAGGGGTCTTCTTTTAAATTTATGCCTCTATGAGATGGAGTGGTAGAAGCGGTCAAGTCCCTGATGTCTAAAATGTGTAAGGATATTTTGCGTGAGGCTGATTAACAGTGACGTCAAGGGTCGCACACGTCCATCTACTGCAGAGGTGGTCCTGAGAGGAGAGCCAAAAGATGCATCCAAAGGAGCCTTCCGGCAGGAACATACGGTTGTAAGCACTGTGCTCATTGGGGACTGGAACGGTATAAGGTTGAATTCGGCACCTGTACCAGGTGGTGAGATGAAGGGTGGCTGACTTGTGTGCTTTAGCAAGTGGTCTACCCACCTCTGGGGTTTACCCAAGGGAGCATTCTAATGGGTTTGCTGAGAAGGGAGTCTTCCATCTGGATCTTGTCGAGGATCGAATTTGCCTACGCCATGAACCGATATGCAGGGAGAGCAAATCTTCTACTATATCAGAGAAGGGTCAGATGGGCATGGGTTATTCTTGATTGGTCATTATTCCACACAACATGGCCCTTCTGAATGATTTGAGATGAGGTACAACAATCTGTGCAGTATGTTAATTTTGATGGTGTTAATATGACCTTGCCAGGTGAGGAAGGTTTGCCCCCATTTCCATAGATCTGCAACTACCATATTCATAAGGGGAGGAAATTAGTTTGATATAGTCAAACAACTTTTGTGAGCCAAATCCTGAGTTACTTCTCCTCACACCACAGAAGGGCTTGTGTTCTGGCCTGTGTAAGGTTCAGTGCCATAATCTCAGACTTCTCATTTTAAAAATTTGATATGCGACCATATACTCCGAACATCTTTGTTAGTAGTGGCAGCGAGATTTTGGACTCTGTTACCAAAATAGAAAATCATCTGTGTATGCCTCAATTTTGTAGTGGGGGCCCCTCCTGTTGGTTTGCGTAAGACAAATGTTATGAAGCGTGTGAGCCACGTCCAAAGTCGGCCCCTCTAAAAGGGAGTTAAATAATTTAGCTAACCATGGCAACACATGCGTTTGACACTTCTTAAATTTGCGCCGCCAGCAGTTAGGCTTGCTCTACCCTGAGCTTCCATATGATTGCTTTAGTTAGGTAATTTTGGATAGTTTGTCCATTCCAACCAAGAGATTTGTTATTTTGATTTTTTATGTTAGATTTGTTGGGTTTGCCGTCTTTTCTTTTTGGATGCAGGTGCCCTGCAGTGTGAACTTATGGCCTTCCCAGATAATATGTTAACCATATTACCCATAGACTACAATAGCGACCTCCTACTGGGCTGAGGTGGGCTAAGTGCAAATACTGAGCCGTGTGCAAAGGAGGGCCCGATGGAGAACTATGTGTGGTTTGCTGTGACTGTTGTATGTAAATTACTCCCTTGTATCTTTCAAATTCTGGTGTGTTTTAAAAAAAAAAAAAAAACCTCATTCCTGTTTTCACCTCAACATTGTTTCTGTTTAATGCTTGGGGTGGGCTGCTGTAATAACTCACTGTCCTTTTCAGGACAGTACGTGCATTGAAGCTACAGCTAGCCAGAGCACCAACACAGCTCTGGTGCAGAGGCATTCTCTCTAAAACGCTGATGGGGTTAACTGCAGGCGTCACAGCAGAAGGAAGCGCAGCTTGGTGGGAGTACCCAGTTGGGATACAGGGCGTCCCATCACGGGTATTATTGACTCTGTCCCCATTTTAGGTCAGCTTAGGTTCGGTTACCATCTACTGGTTAAACCTGGGCTCAGGTCTGTTTGCACTGTTAGGTAGTTATGTGTGGACGCCTTGACTCATTCTACCAGGTAATGAGTATATTCTTAAACAATAGTGAAAGAAGCAAAAAAATAAAATATCGTATTTGCTCGATTATAAGACAAGGTTTTTTTCAGAGCAAATGGGGGTTAAAAGGCATATTATGGGGCAGAGTGGCATATAGGGAGGTATAAGGCATTTCAGGAGGCAGAGTGGCGTTAAAGGGGCATTTAATGGAGCACTCTGCCTCCTGAAATGCCTTATACCTCCCTATATGCCACTCTGCCCCATAATATGCCTTTTAACCCCGTAAATGCCAGAGTGGCATATAGGGGTATAAGGCATTTCTGGAGGCAGAGTGCTCTATACAATGCCTTTTAACTCCCTTAATGCCACTCTGCCTCCTGGAATGCCTTATACCTCCCTATATGCCACTCTGCCCCATAATATGCATTTTAACACCCTAAATGCCAGAATGGGATATAGGGGTGTAAGGCATTTCTGGAGGCAGAGTGGCACATAGGGGGTCAAAAGGCATACCATGGGCCACAGTGCCATATTGGTGTGGCAAGCCTGGGGGCAGATGTGCATAACTGGGGGACAGGTTAGAAAATACAAGGAAATAAAAACAAAAAATATTTTTCTCAATCATAGCTTTTATTTAAAAAAAATAGTTTACATGAATTAACATTTACTGGTAAAACTTTTTTCCTTTAGGGTCGTCTTATATTCAGGCTTTTTCTTTTTTTCCTAAGTTAATATTCAGATTTTGGGGGGTCGTCTTATAATCAGGGTCGTCTTATAATCGAGCAAATACGGTACATAACTAAAATAAAAAGGTCTTACAGCAGGCGAAGTCTACCTGTTATGAGATGCTAGTCTTTGTACTCCTACAGTGCCGCCAGAAATCCCAGATGGGAGGTTTCAACAATAAATCTGGCTTCTCTTCGCCCCCTGTGGCCTGCTTGTAGTAGGTGGTTTTGCTGGTCTTTGTGGGCCAAAGTGGTTTGGGTCCAGCCAGTTTGTCACAATGACTGGCTCATATTATATATTTATCTATATACATGGCACATTATCCATTTATGCAGCTAAACGCTGTAGCAAACGCGCCCCCAGTTCAAACGTAAGACTATTAGGTTCTTGACGAGCGTATATACATTCCCATATGAGAAAGGGGCGTTTTTTTTGGGGGGGGTAGTCTTCTCCGCTCGTAGATGGGGCAGTGCTTTGTTTTTTGTTTTATTTCTCTTGCTTGATCGGAATCTATTGAAGCTGTACGTCACTACATTCCAACACACAGGACTAAGTCACAAGCAAAGAAGGGGGCGTACCATGAAAGAAGAGGAAGTACTTTGCAAATAAAAACTGGCAGCATACGGAACTGATAACTGAAACAGATACTGTTTTTACAGTTATTTTATTTAAAAGAAGCCTTCTAAACAGACTCTTCAAATTCTTCTGAGGAAACCAAACATGCTTTTTGGTGAAACGCTTTCAGATTCCTGACCCACTGAAAATGTAATCTATTCCTGAGCGCTTGAGCATAACAGTAGTTGTGCCAGTACTTGTTGTAAGTGCAATTTTGTATTTTATTTGAATTATCACAGCGATATCTCCTTTCTCCTCATCTCATGTTTGTGAGTGACCCTTATTTTCACTTAGAATATTGTGTTTATACATATTGCACTATTTTTTTTTTACCATGTATATGCGCCCCAAATCATGCTGATTGATACCCCAAACATCATGTTTTTCTGGGTTGTTGCAGTTACTGGGAAGGTACATTTTTATTTATCTTTTGCTTACCCACGTGGGATTGGTATATTCTTTCACGTTTGTATCTTTTAGTGGGCTTTCGTATCAAATATGCATCTACCTTGACTTCTTAATCGGAGTTTTTTTTGATGGGCGTTCTCTTGATACCACTTGTTTGTATGGTCTGTCATTTATTATGAATAATATGCCGAAAAAAACAGTAACACATTAAAAAAGGATTTTACTTTACTTTTACAGATTAGGCCTCACTGATAAAAAAAAGTGATTCATAGTTTTTTTTTAAAAATGTTTGTTAGGAAAACGTAGATAATAGGGTGAAGGGGATAAGGGTTAATTTGGTTAGTGGTGTCTCGAAAACCGACGTACCTGGTAGGCCTAGAAGAGGGCCACCTGTGAATAAATGAAAAGATAAGAAAAAAGGGGTTGGGAAACATGGGTGGGAAATGACGATGATCCAAAGAAACGTGCGTGTGTAAGAGGAGGGCGTCAGATAAAGCGCTGAAGCCCCTCCTACAACCACAGGCCAACCTGGCCTTAAAATTTGTGGTAGTGGCCATGTTAGGAAAACAGACAATAGGGTGAAGGGAAAATTGAGAAATTAAAAAACATGGGATTAATTTTAACATTTATTGCAAAATCTCAGACAATTTAAAAGTGCAAGAGTAAAAAAAAAGCCTGGTGCATCTCAGGACGGTTGAGGTATGTATGTTATAAAGCACAAGGAGTTCCATCTGCTAATTTCTTGAATATGTGTGCTGGAACATTATTCTTAGAGGCTGCACCAATCCTACGAATGACTGGAATATGCTGGAGAATTAAATCCTACGCCTAAGCCTTCTAACATAATTAATGAAGGTCGCTGAAGATAACAGTTTGAACGGAGATGGTAGCAGAGGGCTGTCTTTGTGTTATGTGCCAAAAAATTAATGAAGCATCTAAAACCGCGACTGGTTTTATCTAGGGCTCCGAAAAATTTACCATCAATTGGTGCATGACTGAGGAGAGTAAAAGGTTTGATCTTCAAGAAATTAACAAGATTAACAGAGATTAAAATAGAAATCTGATGTTGTACCCCTGACGGTGCTGTAAAATAAATTCAATACGGAGTGGCAGTATGCCACAAAGGCCAACATGACTTTAACCGAGGCAATATCCACCAGGGGAATCGTGAGTAAAAAAACTTAAATAGGGACCAGGTCCTGCCGTAGGAATTAACAATGTTCTTAGAGCCTTCCTATTAATGGTGTTGGCTGTATTTAGATGATAGGTCAAGTTAGAACTAGCTGATGGAAGTCTGGTGCTGTAGTGGGCATATGTTCCACTGAATGTTGGGCATCGGAGAATTTCTGTAACTTAACAAGAAAGAATGCCAGCTTTTGTATACATTGTACAGCCAATACACTGTTTTTGCAGCATGCTTACAACTGTTTGGTAGGCCTCGTATTATACATTTGTATTATTTGAGCCTGTGACTAGCTTAGCGCACCAAAATCAGGAATCTGCACACACTCCCCACAGGAACTCAGGTGCTATGCTGTGCCAGGAAGGGCCAGCTCCCCAGACCTCATTGTGAGGTCGAAACGTTGTTGTCTTTCTCCTTCAATAAATCTGCCTGATGGAACCCTTGAGTGCCTGGAGCCTTTTTCTATTTAGCTTAGCGCACCGACATTTTTTCTTTTCCCTGTTTGCACATATTTGAGGTTGTTGGCTCCTCATCAGTCTGGTTGCAGCTTGCTGTCCAGGGGTTAATAGGGAGGAGGTTTAATTGCACCTCCCCCAACACATTAATAAGGTTTTGGTAGCAGTATAAACTGCTTTGTGTGCCCACTATGTAGGAGGTGAGAGTAGGTTCTCACCCTATTGAGAGTGTGCCTTGAAGTGGCGGGTGAGCTTAATTATGCTTTGGCCAATTCATAAAACCAAAACCTCTCATTTATATTATGTTTATATATTTATACACCAGGACACGTTCTGCCACACTGACACCCAAACACACACACACCAAGACAGGCTCTGCCACACCATCACCCAAACACACACACACCAGGACAGGCTCTGCCACACCGACACCCAAACACACTCTAGGATAGGCTCTCCCAGGCTGACACCCAGACACACACAGGAGGACAAGCTCTGCCACACCGACACCCAGACATACACACCAAGACAGGCTCTGCTGCACCGACATCCAGAAACACACACCAGGACAGGCTCTGCCACACTTACACACAGACACATAATCCAGGACAGGCTCTGCCACACCGACACCCAAACACACACACCAGGACAGGCTCTGTCACACTGACACCAACATCGGGACGGGCTAAGCTACAACAATAAAAGAAAATCTTTTCCACACTGCTTTGTCATTGACCACCCTTTTGTGTTTTTGTCACCTTGTGTATCGCTCCTCCCTTTAGTATTGATTTATGTAGTGCCCCCAGCTCTATTGTATTGATGCCACCAGCCCGGATAAAATGCTTTCCTGCCGTATGGGGATGTATATCTGACTAATTGGTTCACTTCCATGAGTCTATACATCCACCATACTGCATGGCAGGATTTTGTCTGGGATAGTCACCAATATGTAAAGGTTATATGTATATTTATCCCACCACCCAGCCCCTTTTAGTATTGATTTATGTGATGCCCCCAGCCAGCACCCCCTTTTGAATTAATGCCCCCACACCCTTGCATATTGCCCCCTTTAGCATCATGTAAGCCCTGGCATCCAGATTGCAACAGGACATGCCTAAGCATAGGACTTCCCATATTTGCCCCAAACAGCCTCCCTGTGCCATGCTCCCCCTGCTTAAACATCCATGCTATCACACACATATTCATTAATTTACTCATTCGCAAACATTAATTTACTCATTCATAGATTACTCTCATTCACTCTTTTATACAGATACTCCTTCATTCACAGATACTCATTCATTCACTCAGTCACGCATACTCGTTCCTAACCCTCCCCCATCTCCTTACCTGCACTGCTGATCTCTCTGTGCCACTCGCAGACTTCCACAAGGGGCGCTGCTTCCCTCTGTGTTGCTCGAGCAACTTCTCTTGTACTTTACACGGGCAGCAGGAATGGAGCAGAGTCATGTGATGTGACGTAAATTCATGTGACTCCACTGGGTTTCTGCTTCCCCTGGGTGGTAGGCCAACACTTGCTTTTACAAATACCTGCCATACACACGTCTGCCCACTCACACATACATACACGCACATTCATGCTTCCTGTTAAACAAAAATATTCTAGTATACGCTTGGCCTTGCAACCACATACTTATTGCCCATAGACACACTTGTTCCATAATAAAGTCCCAATTAGGCTAAGAGACAGTGTATTGAGTCTGCTGTGGTACACTCACCGAGTCTGAAAGCATAATATCCAGGTGCTACATCTTGGGTTACCAGCTAAAACTGTAATTATGCAACAAAGAAGAAAAAAGGCACTATGGTTATACTTCTGTTCCAATTTGTATTTATTTCGGAAGAACCAATCCATATTTTTATCAGGGTGGGGAATAAATCACAAACAAAAACTGTGCAAACTTATGCTTCTTGCCTTACTAAACCTCTTCACTCTTACGGAACTTTCAATATAATTCATTATTTATACACTCAATATAGAAATATATCTTTACTGAATTCCTAAACTTTATATGTTAAATTGTAATATTTGGGGGAAAGCTGAAGTTTATCAGTCAAGTGATTTTGAAGAGAATTTAGTTTTAATCTTAGAAATGCACAGTTTTTTTTTGTTTTTTTTTTTTTTTTTGTTTTTTTTTACCACAGATGGAATTAAGACAAGTTGGAAAAAAGACAAGCACACTCTCCATTTGATTTGTTCAAGGGAGCTATCGACTAACAAGCTTGCTAATCGTTCCGCTGATAAGGAGCTTGACATTTAAGAACTCAAGAACTATGCTTCCCCAGAGTTACACATATTTATTTACATGTTGGATAAACCCAAATCATCCAAAGAATAGGAATCAACAAGTAAGCGTGAACAGGAATAAAATCTTAGAAAGATATCTCTGCTCAATTATGGTTTATTTCCTTGGTCCTTAGTCATAGTGTCACTAAAACATGTAATTTTATACTTTGAGTGCAAAAAATTCCACCTTTTTTGGACAAGGCTAGATGCAGCTTCCTTAACTATTGGTTATTAATTAATAAAGAAAACCATGAGAATGAGATGTGTACATTTTATTTTACATTGTAATTTTAAATTAAATCTTAAATATAATGTGTATATATACTGTATATATTCTGTAATATAAACCTCACTTAGAATAAAAAAAATGTAGTAAACTATATTTATGTTTACACAATTGTACATTGCACAATTTTTGCCCCCTTTGTTTCTTCTCTTGTAGCCTTTCTGTAAACATCTCCAATGAACAGTTAATATAAAACCCAAACCAAAAATGAAGATTGTTTTTGGCTGTGCGTTTGCCCAGCGAACATGAAAACGAACACGAAGGGTCTGTTTTCGTTGCTCAGCTAGAATACCGAACATGGCGGCAAAACGTATATGAAGAATCTTCGTGTTCATCTTCGTTTACTAATCTCCCTGGTCCCTTCCACATCTAGCCTACCTTATCTACAGGGGTTAACGGGAGCGGAAATCCATTGGTTCGCCGTCAGGAGTTAAAGGGACGTGCAAGCGACTATCGGTCGCCTACAGGGGCCTCGTGTACGGGCTTGCAGTGCAATGTGCTTTGCAGCATCCACGGAAGCCTCACAAGTGGACCGTGGAACCGGGAGGAAAGCCCTCCCCGCAAGAAAAATGGCCGGCTAAAACAGCTTAGGAAGTGATCAGAAATCGCTTCCTAAGCATAAACTGTGTTGCTGACATGCCTCGATATCGAGGCATGTAGCAACATAGCCCCCCGACCCCGTTAGCCTTGTGATTGCTCTGAAGAGCAACCACAAATGCCGTCATTCACAAGATGGCATCAACAATAGAAAAATGAATTAGTTCACAGAGGGTCTATCCAGACCCTCTTGAGAACTCTCGAGCTCCTCCTGCAGGTTGAATGCAGGTACTGCATCCAACCATGCAAGGTCATTGGAGCACAGCTCACTAATCAGTGTGATTAGTAAAAAAAAAAAAGCAAAAAAACTAATTCTAAGCAATTTTAAAAAAAAACGTGAATGTTCAAAAAAAATTATGATTTGATGGGGTAAATATACAATTGTATTGGCTGGCTTCAAAGATACCTGAAATAGGATACGTGGGCAGACTTTTTGACATGTCAAAATTCCAATTTGAGAAATGCACACCTCTCAAAAAGGGCCTTTTAGTCCTCGAACAACCTAACAAACCTGCATGTGGGGTATCACTGCGCTCAGGAGATGTTGCTGAACACATGGGGGTGTTTGGCAGCGACATATACCAGGATCTGTAAATTTATACCTGGAGTACGTGTGTGAAAAAAATACCAAATTTTTTTACTACCATAAAGTTTGACAAAGGCTGATGGTAGAACTAGAGCATGAAAATGGTTAAAATACCAGCATTTGAAATACCTTGGGGTGTCTGTCTAGTTTTTAAAAATATATGATTTGATGGGGTAAATTTCATTGGCCGGCTTCAAAGACACCCGAAATAGCACATGGGGCAGAATGACCAGCTTTGGGGAAAAAAGGGTTTCGAAAAAGCAAAACGCTACTGGTAATTATTGCCCCATAACGTGCAGAAAAAAGCAAAAAAACATAAAAACATTGGGTATTTCTAAACTCGAGACAAACAGTAGAATCTATTTAGCAGGTTTTTTCATTAGTTTTTGCAGATGAGTAAAAGTTTTTTGTTTAAAAAGTGAGAAAAAGTATTTTTTTAACAACAAATCACCATATGTTATTTTTTTTAATAGTAAATTAGATGATATGATAAAAATAATGGTATCTAAAGAAAGCCCTGCTTGTCCTGAAAAAAACAATATATAATGTGTGGGAGCACAAAATGAGAAAGAAGAAAATCACAGCTAAACAGCAACACTAAAAAATGTTAAAAGAGCCATTGTCCCACAATATACTACGAGTAAGAAACAGTATTTTCATTAAGAGGTTAATATACATTAAATCTTGCCTTGTACAAGTAAATGTTAGAATAGTAGTTCTGTAGGTTAGCCAGGTCAGGAAAATACGTTTTTTTGTTTAATTTTTCATCTATCGTGAGATTAAATACTACTTGGTCAAAATGAGCAATTATTCTCACATGGAATAATTATTTACTGCCTTTATTGGAAAAAAAAAAAGTCACATATATGTTTCCTTAAATTTACAACTGTCTCACAGATGTTTCCTTGGATAATAACAAATACCGTATTTTACCCCTCGTTTTATTATCAGACCTCAAATAGAGGTCTGACTAAGCAGTGCTGCAGGGGACCTGGATCCGTCTGCAGCGGAAGTTGCCTACGCGAATTGCGTACGCGTAGACCTCTACCTGCTGCCCCGACTACACACTAGGGAGTCAGAAGCACCGGTAAGTGTGTTAAATGGGGTGGGCATAAGGCATTTCTGTAGGCAGAGTGCTCTATGAAATGCCTTTTAACCCCCTTAATGCCACTCTGCCTCCAGAAATGCCTTTTAACCCTCTATACGCCACTTTGCCTCCTGAAATGCCGTATACCTCCCTATATGCCACTCTGCCCCATAATATGCCTTTTAACCCCATAAATGCCAGTGGCGCATTTGGGGTATAAGGCATTTCTGGATGAGGCAGAGTTGCACATAGGGGCTCAAAAGGCATATCATGGGGCACAGTGGCATATAAAGGGTTAAAAGATATACCATGGGGCACAGCCGCATTTAGAGGGTTAAAAGGCATATCATGGGGCACAATGGCATATAGGGGGTATAAGGCATTTCAGTGGCAAGCCTGGGGGCAGATGTGCATATCTGGGGGGCAGGTTGGAAAATAAAAGGAAATAAAAACAAAAAAAATATTTTTCTCAATCAAGGCTTTAATTAAAAAAAATATATTTTACATAGTTTACATGAGTTAACATTTACTAGTAAAACTATTTTTCTATAGGGTCGTCTTATATTAAGGCATTTTCTTTTTTTTCCTAAATTAATATTCAGATTTTGGGGGGTCGTCTTATAATCGAGCAAATACGGTAAGTTTATAACCGTACAAAACAAAACTTGCGTGTTTCTATTATCAAATATTTATCCCTTGCGAATGAATGCAGGCATTGACAGCAAGGTTTGTGGTAACATTTGATCAGAAATCAGAATGCCCTCCCATGCCTTCATAATCCACACTGTATTTAACATGTGTATGCTGGTGTTCATGATAAATACTTTAGTTATTACAACTGTGCTGATCTTCGGGTTACATGCTAAAGCTAATGTTTTTTTATTGCACAACTCATTTGTATGTGAGGAATAAACACTATTCAGTGGGGCCTGCTACAGTAACAGGGAGAAAATAGTTTCTCTCTATTTACCAGACTTGGTAAAAAATATGTCTAGCTAATAGGCCAGCACTGTAATATAACCGTAAAGGTAAATTCAGCCCTCATCAATGCTGCCATGGTAACCCCCTGAGGCTGAGGACACATGGGATAGATTTGAGTTTGGGACGGGAGCACTGAGGGATTCCTGGGGAGACTCCTTGCCTGCCTGCCCAGTCCTCTCTTATGTTTAAGTCACCCGGTGCTCATTGTGGGTCACAGGGTGACTGGAAAACCTGTCTGGTCTGCCCTAACCAAACTCCCATGAACTAGCCGGCTATGAGGGCTCAATATGGCCAGAAACGCTCCATGTGTCTGACCGAGACTAGGAACCGCAGCAATGGCCGCCGACAGTTGGAAATGTGTTGCTATGGACATCCTTTGTCTCATATCTCGCTCTTTTGGGGTTAAACTCTGCTCATGGTGGGCAACACTCGGAGGTGGTTTAAAAGAGGGAACACATTTGGAAACTGTAGTTTTATAACCCATCTTTAGGACCGGAGTTTACCCTGCCACAGCTATGGAACTCTGGCCCGGCTACTGCGCAGACTATTTCTGGGTACATTTCTGACGCTGTTGCACTCTATTGGTGCACCAAGATTGATGCCGGTCCCACGGGATCACCCAGAAATAGAGACTTCCTGTCTGGGGGGCATTGCTGGCCATACAACTGTATAGAGGCACCAAGCTGTCTGGTAGTTGATGAGATTTTACTCCTAATTCAATTATGATGTGTATAAATTTCGGTACCGTTCCCAATAAAGTCAGTTCCTGTTTTACCAGAATACGTTCTGTTTTGTTATTGGGGTAAGTCTTGGTGCTATCCTAGTCAGGACAGTAAAGCAATGTATTACTAAGCTACAGTACCTGTCATATGAGAGCTGACCGACAGGTTATTTAGCCAGATTGATTATAAATAAATTCCCTAATTCACTTTTATGAGATGAATTGATCTTTTCTTATTTATTTTCAGCGGAGAAGTGTATAAAACAGGCTTGAAATATAATGCAGTCTTAGAGAACACAGGGTCAGATTAATATGGCAGACAGGTAAAGTCAATTGAATTTGAAGAAGAAACGTTGAATTGATAATCTCCAAATGATCCGAAAAGGCAGGGTTCAGAATCTCATTAAAGAGAAAACAGCAGACATTCCATAGAGATTGTGATAGATACAGGTGGGTATCCAGGGTTGCAAAAACAGGGGTTGATCCAAAAAGAGTAGTTAAATTCACAGTCCAAATCCAGAACAGGCAGGAGGTTCAGATAAAGGTGTTATTCAGAGGTCTTGGAACAAATGATTTTATTTCAGGTTTCTCAGGAGTAGATTCAGGTGTTTGTCAGTTTCTCAACAAATTAATGAATATGACAGTACCACCGAGGTTCCTGAGGAACAGTGTTTCCTGTCGTCTTGGATGCTAGCTCCACCTGATGATTTAAGTCTTGTATTCCTGGGGTCAATGAGGAGAAGGCGGCGTCTGGCGGGTGTACGCAGTCGGGGTACGGGTCAGTCCAAATACTGCTCCTACTTGCCCCACTTTTATATGGAAATAAATAATTCCCTTCATTCCTTTAGTGATTTATGCCTTACATCATCAGCAATCACTAGACTTAGGCACCAGCGAAGTCTTCGCGTTTGTCTTCGGGTAAAAAAACCCCAAATCTTCGCATTCGACAAATATTCGCCCGTTCCTGTGTTCGATTTGGTCGAATATTCGTACGTTCTTCGTGTGTGTTTTCATCTTCATTTTCACCAGTTTCCTAGCAGTGGTTAATATACGGGGTTAAGCAGCAGCTTTGGGGCCAGGATTTAAAGGTTTGTGTCTGCAACTCTATTGGTCGCCGGCAGGGGGCTCGTCTGGCATCAACCAATGAAGAGCAGCTGCCCTTCATTCGTTGATGCCAGATGAGCCCCCTGCCAGTGACCAATAGAGACACACATGGACCTTTAAATCCTGGCTCAAGTCCCATTTCGTGGATTAGATTTATCATATAACATCAACAGAAGTTGAATAAAACAATAATAGGGGATTTTAGACCAACTTTACATACTTGGCTAACATTTGCAACTTATCTACAATGGCATACTTTCCAACAACCCAAATTTGACAGGACTGAAAAAAAAAATCAGGACTGTCCGGGAAAAATAGGGGCTGTTGGCAAGTATGCAGATGGAAGAATGTGGGACAAAAACTCAAAATAAGCTTAGACTTATAGGGTTAACGCAAGGTTAAGAATAGTAGTGGTGCACTGGTTTGGTTAAAGATCAATTATTAATATTATCTAATGTTATATTTAATGGGTGTTATTAAAAAAAAATGAGTAAATGTATTCTATTTATTTTATTATATTATAAAAGTTGTTCTATTTGATTTATTTTTACCTACATTTGCATACTTACCCAAAAGGGCATAATTACTTACAGAAGTTGACAGGATAGAAACAACGGTACTGTCAGAAAATACGGAACCATTGGAAGGTATTTGATAGAAGAAACAGGGCTAAAAAATTCCAAATATTATCTTAGGAAGGAATAGAAGAAAAAAGCAAGATTTGCAAAGAAAAAGTAGATGACAGAAAAATGGAAAATGTGAATGAGTGGGCAATTGACCACCCACTCCCCTGTTTCACCCCAGGGCAAAGCATCCAAACACTGTCAGTCAATGACTTTTGGCAGCAGACTCCCAGAGCTCAAACACTAGGCCCTAGCACTGCGGCGGAGGTAGCAGGTGTTTCCACACTACAAAAGAGACACAGCCAAGGGGGAGAAAGTACCTTTACCATTTGGGACATTTTAGGCATGACTTTAGCCAGGAAGCAATCTGGCTGGCAAAAGACACTGGCACCACCACCAGCAGCATTGGAAACAGAAAAGGTGAATGAATGTGCAATTGAAGACCCGCTCACCTGTTTCACCCCAGGGCAAAGCATCCATTTAGGAAGTGCACTTTTTTAACTTTGAACTTTTACATCTTGTTCTACAGCCCCCATGTCCTAATAGGGCCATCTTTGAAGCTGGCTAATTCAATTTACCCCATCAAACCATATATTTTTGGACACTAGACACCCCAAGGCATTTCAAATGCTAGTATTTTAACCCTTTCCATGCATGAGATTCTACCACCCGCCTTTGCCAAAGTTTGTGGTGGTAATTTTTTTTTTAACACACAAATTGTACTTAAGGTATACATTTTTAGGTATACGTCAAACAATACCCCACAATTTGTGTTCAGCACATCTCCTGAGGACAGTGATACCACCCATGCATGGGTTTGTCTGGTGTTTAGGGGGCTAAAAGGCCACATTTGGGATGTGCGCCCCCCCATTTTGGTCAGTCTGTGACTATGCCCTATATTTGAACCCAGCCACTCCAATTTACCCCATCAAACCAGTCATTTTTTTTTTTCATTAGACACCCATTGGGTATTTGAAATGCTTTTACTTTAACTATTTCCATGTCAAGATTTTTGGGAAGATACAGTGCTAATTTTAGCACTAGTTCATAATAAACTTTTTTTATTTTATTCTTTTTGGCTTTTCTTTATTTTTTTCCTTTTTTTTATTTTTTAAATATTTTACTAATCACGTGATTAGAAAGCTGGGCTCCATTGACTTGCATGGTTGAATGCCGATCTCTGTGTTGCTGAATGCTGAAGGCATTACTGCAACACCGTTTAAGCGAAGAAAGTGATCGTAGATCACTTTCTAAGCTTGTTTAATTAAATGACATGCCAGGCACATCATTGGTCGTTACCTGACCGTTTGTGTCTGACGTGCTTAGGCCATCATTGGGCGTCAAGGGGTTAAATAATGGTGTGTTCCCATTAATCTAAATCTGTTTTACCTCAACACTAGGTAGCTCTCACATATGAAACAACTTTAATACCACCGTGTGCAAATTTAATTTAGTGTGCAGACTGTTACATGTTTACACAGGTTGTCACAGGGCCCACCCCAAGACAATGTGTCAGACTTAGTTGTTCCCAAGATAATGACTGTCCCCAGGAAAGGTGGATTGCCTCAAAGAGAAATTAAAGATTCACCCCTCACAAGAGCTTGTCGAATTACTAGATTTTGCTAATTACATGACGTAAAGTCATGATTTATAAAGACACGGAGGCGAGTATTATGCATAACTCTTTCTTTAATTCCCTCAGCAGCAAGAAGGAAAAAACAACATTTTTTTTTTTTTTTTCAAACCAATCACAACACACTCCTCAGTAAACACTCCTCCCATTATCAACAACACTGATTGCAACAATACACTCCTCCTCTTTCTTGGTAAGAACAAGGTATAAAAGTCCAACAAATGTAAGTCAAAATATCAACAAGGTAAAAATACAGAAAAGGAATTCCTCAAAAAAAAAAAACACAAAACATCAGCAAGTCAGATATCCAGACGATGATGCGATAACATTGCAAACGAAGATCTGGAAACATGTCTTCATACTGAAAGGAGACAAAATAAATATGGTAATACAGGTATAGACAAATAATTTCCAACAAAACTGATAACTGATACACACAACCAGTATGGTAATAAAATCATGTATACAATATTCATTTAAATTCCGGGCGGGTAAATAGTATAAATAAACATACAAGGGTGGGAATAATACTCGCCTCCGTGTCTTTATAAATCATGACTTTACGTCATGTAATTAGCAAAATCTAGTAATTTATAAAGACACGGAGGCTCATATTATGCAAATTCAAAGTTGAGCCATAACGGTAGCAGAAAAATGAATATCTGGTCGAAAATAAAATTCTTTAAATGTAGACTCTCTAGACCAGTCAGCTGCTCTAAAGAGGTCTTCTAATCTACAACCGGAGATAGCAGCCTTTGACGCCATAGCCCCTCTAATGGAATGAGGGCCAAAAATGGAAATATCTACCCCCGCTTTCGCTAGAACCCATTTAACCCACCTGGCCAAAGAGGCGGTAGCAACCGGTAAATGAGGTTTGCGGAGTGCAAGGAAAAGTTCGGGGCAAGATGTGTCCCGGAAACTCGCTGTCCGTAGTTCATATGCTTGTAAGCAGGCTACAGGACACAGATTTGGATGCTCTGGAAAAGTCGGGTAGAACACCGATTTGATGGATGTTTTCGTCCGCCTGGAGATATCGAATAATACACCATTCGGTGTAAAAGAGCGAGAAGAAATATCCAATGCTCGCACGTCTGACACTCTCTTGCAGGACACAAGACAGCACAAAGCCACCAATTTAGCAGATAACTGCTGCAATGAAAGATCTTCATTGGCAGGCCAAGTGTTAAATAGGCGGAGAAGCAAATTAACATCCCACACCGAGGAATATTTAGGACGTGGAGGTCTAGATAATCTAATGCCCTTCAAGAGGCGACAAACCAGAGGCTGTTTACCAATGGCCAAACCGCCGAAACCCGTATGACCTGCCGAAATGGCAGATCGATAAACATTAACCGTTCGATAAGCTTTACCCTCCTCAAAAAGTTGAGTAAGGAAACGCAACACGCAAGTCACAGGTGCTGATACGGGATCCACACTTTGTCCCATGCACCAATGAGCCCAGGCCAGCCACGCATAATGATACGATCGTCTGGTACCTGGAGCCCAGGCTCCTGCCAGTAAGTCAAGAGTTGATTGCGGAACATTCGCGATTTCCCAAGGTCCCCTGAAAGCCGCCACGCGACCAAAAGTAGTTGTCCCCCGACTAACAATGGATGAGGAAGACCCTCCACATTCGTAAGGAGGTCTGGATAGGATGGGAGAATCCGAGGAATGTCTATAGACATTTCCAGGAGCGTAGGGAACCAGGATTGTGTGTCCCACCATGGGGTGAGAAGCACCAATTCCGACTGGTGCCGACACAGATGGAGTAGCGTGCGAGGGATGAGGCAAAACGGTGGAAACGCATAATGTCTGGACAGGGGCCATGGATGAAGGAATGCATCTGTCGCTATCGCATCCGGGTCTGGTCTCCAGCTGAAGAAACGGGGAAGCTGGGTATTCAGGCGTGTTGCAAACAAGTCCATGTCTAGGGGACCCCATATTTCCAGAATACTGCGGAAAACATTGGGATGGAGTCGCCAATCGCTTGTGTCCCGTAGAAAGCGGGAATTCCAGTCTGCGTCCATATTGGAGCTTCCTGGGATATGAACTGCTTGAATGGAGATGTTGGAGGCTAGGCAGAATTGCCAGAATTCCGACGCTAGATGCGACAGGTCTCGTGATTTCGTACCTCCCAGGTGATTTATATATCTCACTGCCGACACGTTGTCCATGCGCAAAATTACGGAACATTTGAATGAATGCTGAGCGAAACTGCGAATAGCAAAAGCGCCTGCCAGTAGCTCTAAGCAGTTTATGTGTAACCCTTGTTCCTGTAGTGACCATCTCCCTCCGGTGGAGAGGCCCCCGCATTGTGCTCCCCAACCGAACAGGCTGGCATCTGAGTCTATGATCATGTCTGGAGTGGTGCCAAAGATTGCTCTGCCATTCCACCCGTCGATGTGCTGGAGCCACCAGATGAGTTCCTCCGACGCCTCGCAATCTATCGGAACAACATGATCGTAAGACAGACCCTGGTTTAGATAGTGTGTCTTTAACCGCTGAAGCGCCCGATAATGGAGCGGACCGGGGAAAATTGCCTGGATAGAAGCCGACAGTAAGCCTATCACCCGAGCAAGATGGCGGACAGTAATCTTTGGTCGATTTAACACCTTTCTGACTTCCTTCTTTATCATCTTCACTTTGGTCGCAGGAAGGTGCAAAGAACCCTGGACCGAGTCTATTGTGAAGCCTAAGAACTCCATTGACTGAGAAGGTAGGAGTACTGACTTGTCCCAATTTATGAGAAAGCCCAGTTCCTGAAGGACTGAAGTGGTCCACTGTAGGTGGAGATATATGGACGACATGTCTTGCGACATAATCAACAAGTCGTCTAAATATATGATGAGGCGGACGCCTTTCCTGCGTAAGTATCCGACTACTGGCTTTAACAACTTGGTGAAGCACCAAGGGGCTGAGGATAGACCAAATGGTAGACAAGTGAAGCGCCATTTCTGGCCGTTCCACTTGAACTGAAGGAAATTCTGATGCGATTCTGCTATAGGAACAGTGAGGTAGGCATCCTGTAGGTCGAGCTTGACCATCCAATCTCCTACTCGCAGTAAATCCCGCAGGGAGTGAATCCCCTCCATTTTGAAGTGTCGATACACAACAAACGCGTTCAACGGCCGGAGTTCCCCCTCCCTTCTTGGGGACCAGAAACAGGTTGCTCAGAAACCCCGGAGAGCACATAGGGACGCGAATTATCGCACCTTTGCTTGCCAGGGCCTGAACCTCTTGTGAAACTAAAAGTTGGTCCTGAAGGGAGAACTGAATGGTACCTGGCAACACTACCTGTCGAGGTAGGGATGTAAACTCTATGTGGTAGCCTGCCACTGTCCGTAGGATCCATGCGTCTGAGGTCAGCATGGTCCATGAATTTTGAAAATACCTCAGTCTCCCCCCAACCTTTACCTGAGATCCCTGAGGTACTGAGTGTAGACTTACCGTAAGAGCGTCTTGACTGATAAGAGCCTCTGGCCCCTCGGTTCTGCCAAGGACGACTCCTCTGTGGGAAGAAGGGGGTGACTGGAGTCCGAGTCTCTTGAAAGGACCCTCTGGAAAAACTGGGACCTCGGGAACCATGGACTGGTCCACGTTGATAACGGCCGGCCAGACGGCCCCTACCTCTGCCGGCCCTATCGAAAACCTTGGGCTGGAAGACTCGCTTCATATTTGCCTGGGCCTTGTCCAAGGCAGTGAATGTTTGTACGAAGGAGCCCAGCTCCTTCACAAAGCTATCACCGAATAGCATGCCATTTGCCTGAGGCCCAGGCTCGGAGGTAGCCATTGCCACCAGCTTGGGCTCGATCTTAAGGAGGATGGCTTTACGCCTTTCTGTAGCCAGGGCCGTATTGGCGTTGCCTATGAGGCAGATAGCTCTTTGGATCCAGCCCCGAACTGACATAAGGTCCACTGGGGTGTCACCCGAGATGGCGTTCTCAACCATCTCAAAAATCTTTGTACAGGGTCCTAATACGTCCAGCACCTTATCCTGACAGTTTTTTAGAGAGTATTCCAAACCCTTCCTGGGTTTCCACCCCGACTTCCCCAGGAATTGGCTGATCTTGGGATCAACCTCCGGTGTGCTACACACCAGATCCGGGACGGTAGGCCTTGGGCATTCAGCCCTCAGTTTGCTACGAGTAGCTTTATCCAGGGGCTTACGCACCCTGGTAGCCAAATATCTGGCAACGTGTTCTGTTGGGAACCAGTCTGCCGAACGTGGGTGTTGGAGGTTGTCCGGGTCAAACAGGGGTTCGCCCTGTGGATCGAGCAGGGTAAGCTCATCTGTAAGCGGGATAGCCCCGGTCATAGTTCGTGGACAAAACTCCGAGGTGTCCTCCTCCGACCTTACGTCTGGGACGGACTCCTCTGACCCCACTGAAGCCTCCTCAGAATCATACTCGGAATCAGAGTCATCAAGTAAGGCTCTCGCCTTCTTCCACTTCCGAACCGTTTTTGCCCGGTACTGGGCTCTCTTGCGCGGTGGTAGCGCGCCATCTTTGACGTGACCATGCATGTCAGTTAAACATTTTTTGGAGGCAGGGGGTATAGCATGTCTGGCTTTACAGGAGACCTTGCGGCCGGTTGCACCGGTCAGGTTCGCCATATCGGTAGCATCAATACCTTCCCCTGAGGCAGAATCATGAGCAGCTCTCAGGGCAGATGTGATGGAGTCAGCAATATTAGATGACATGAGCCCCATAGCAGTCTCAATTGCCTGTGTGACAGACCTGGACATTGTGTTATCTAAAAGGCTGTGGAACTCCTCAGAGTTCATTAAGTCAGCAGGTTGATCTATAATGCCTAGTGATGGAGGTTGTCTGGCCTCATGGGCAGACCCTGAGGAAGCAGAGGCAGCAGGGTGAAGAGAATCCCTATGAGGCATATTAGCACATATAGTAGATGGGAACTGTAAAGAAAAAACCTGTAGGTGTAAAGTAAGGGGGAAGCAATTACTTATAGCACAAATAGTTTAAACAGTGGAGAACACACTAAAAAGGGTTGCCAAGCACAAGGACAGTGAAAGGAAAAAACGCCTGCACTGTGAACAACTGTTTCACGCATTTAAACAGTGGATCTGCACTGTAAATAAGCAGGAATCAAAAAATGAGCTCCAACAAAATGGCCGCCGCCATTGTTGGTCTCCAACAAAATGGCCGCCGCCATTGTTGGTCTCCAACAAAATGGCCGCCGCACACTACTGGGCATGTGCAAAGGCCGAGAAACCCCGCGAAAAAAAGGGCAGCATGGAAACAGGGGGCTAAAATATCATCAGAAAAACAAACCACAAAGAAGCAATAACCATAACAAAAGATGCCTAGAAGGGGACACAACCGACCCCAGGTGTAAAACAGGCCAGGACAGACCAAAAAGGGGTGAGTCACAAGGAAAATGAAAAGAAATAATATAGTCTGACAGTAAAGGTCAGAGAGATAGAATAATCCTAAATCAATAAATCAATAGACTAAGAAAATACTTAGTAAATACAATGGCACAGTAAGACACAAAAATTATGTGGTACTTAACTGAGGGAAGCAGCAAGAAAGAGGAGGAGTGTATTGTTGCAATCAGTGTTGTTGATAATGGGAGGAGTGTTTACTGAGGAGTGTGTTGTGATTGGTTTGAAAAAAAAAAAAAATGTTGTTTTTTCCTTCTTGCTGCTGAGGGAATTAAAGAAAGAGTTATGCATAATATGAGCCTCCGTGTCTTTATAAATTCTTAATTTTAGGCTTTTCTTCAGGTTTTCACACAGGAGTCATAACTTTTGCACAACTGACTCTAGAATGTCCAAATCTCTTAGGAGCTACGTCAGATCCTGAGGCTATTGACCTACGTCTATCCCAAGAACTAGCTAAGGGTTACGTTATAGGTCTATTTAGTTTACTCCTATTTCCATTAAAAGCATTAGCCCAAGTGGTATAGCAGAGGGCAAATATTCTGAGAAGAGGAGGCTGATATGCGATTTATCTGCTCCCCATGGGTCAGCCTTTCCCAACGTTAATTCACTGATACCAGCTCATTTTGCATTGAAATATTCTTCCATAGACATCACCATTCAGGCGATTCTACAGGCAGGCGTTGGTGCTTGGTTGTACAAAACTGACATCACAGATGTATGTAAGTTTGTGCCTATTAGTCCCAAGTTATGGCACATTCAGGGCAAGAAGGGGCCGGTATTAATTTGCCACTCGTCTTGCTTTCAGGTCCAGAAGCAGCCAGAAGTTTAGATTTGTTTGCAGAAACCCTGTGTTGGATTTTATTGAACTCCAACCACTGTCCTATGGTAATACATTCCAGTAGCAGAACAAAAAAATTAGTGTTGGGCTCGGTAAACATGGTGGCTAGTCCTCCTGAGGAAAAACTTCTCAGAATTGTGCAACAGATCAGCAACTTTATGAATTCCCCTACCTGTTCCAAAGGGTAGTTACAGACTATTCGCATCATTCCTCTGGCTAGGTCATTCATTTTGTACCTTTTGAGCCTATTATCAAAATCATACGTGGCAGTCGATGAGGTTACTTTAGATTTAAAAGCTAAAACTGTCAGTCCTTGACGTTTGGGAGAGGACTTCCAGAGCTCAAACACTAGGCCCAAGCGTAAGCTGGCTACACTGGTAGAGGTAGCAGGTGTTGCCACACCGCACACAGACGCATCCAAGGGGGGGACACTAGCTTCACCATTTGGGAAAATTAACTTTCCAAGCTAAAAGCTGGGTACCCCAACTTGGGAAGAATGAATTTAAGAAAATAAATCTGATCTATCAGATGAGGTGCCATGCGTGAGTGCTGTGGAGTATATTTCCAGTCATAGAAAAGACGTGCTCACTTGAACAGTGGTTGGCTGACATGATAGCAGCTGTTGTGCAACCCATGAGAGTGCAGGCCACACACTCTTCTTTTCATCCCAGTAGCTGAGCGTCAACATTAGGCGCAGAAGGAACTTTACAGAGGTAAAGTTTGACCTTTTTAGCAGCACTACTCTCCTTGCTGCTGCAAGCTCTGTCAGTTGGTCCGACTATACTTCCAAGTGCCTCTTCCCAAAACGCAGCTACTCCACTCAGCTGTGTTGTGCTGCTTGTGGCACTGCTGCTGATGCTGCTGCTAGGAGTAGCCGACAACATCATCTCTTCTTCCTCCTGCACCTCTCCCTCCTCGGACAGTATTCCCCTTTCAATTTGATTGCTATCTTTCCCTTAATCCTTGGATCGCAAAGGCACCCTAGCATCATTTCGGGACTTTCTTCCATTCGTCTGCGAAGGCGTACTTTTAGCAGATCCTTCAACTTCCTCACTATGGCTGCTACGTCTAGATGTAGGTCATTTATTAATGACCTTGTAGAGGGATTGTATAGTAAAGTATCAATCTTTGCAGACGATACTAAGCTCTGTAACGTGGTTAACACAATAGAGGACAGTGCACGATTACAAATGGATCTGCATAGGTTGGAGGCTTGGGCTGGGATGTGGCAGATGAGGTTCAACACAGATAAATGTAAGGTTATGCACATGGGGAAGAAAAATCCAGGCTGGGAATATGTATTAAATGGGAAAACACTGGGGACGACTGACATGGAAAAGGACTTAGGAGTTTTAGTTAACAGTAAATTTACCTGTAGCGACCAGTGTCAGGCAGCTGCTGCTAAGGCAAATAAAATCATGGGGTGCATCAAAAGGGGCATAGATGCCCACAACAAGGAAATAATTCTACCACTGTACAAATCACTAGTCAGACCACACATGGAATACTGTGTACAGTACTAGGCACCAGTGTACAAGAAAGATATAGTGGAGCTGGAGAGGGTTCAAAGACGGGCAACCAGAGTAATAAGGGGAATGGGAGGACTACAGTACCCAGAAAGATTATCAGAATTAGGGTTATTTAGTTTGGAAAAAAGACGGCTTAGGGGGGATTTAATAACTATGTATAAATATATAAGGGGACAGTACAGAGATCACTCCCAGGACCTATTTATACCCAGGACTGTATCTATAACAAGGGGACATCCTCTACGGTTGGAGGAAAGAAGGTTTCTACACCAGCACAGACGGGGGTTCTTTACAGTAAGAGCGGTGAGATTATGGAACTCTCTGCCAGAGGAAGTGGTTATGGCAAACTCAATAAAAGAGTTCAAAAGGAGCCTGGACGTGTTTCTTGAAAGCAATAATATTACAAGTTATGGATATTAGATTAATAGGGACAGAACGTTGATCCAGGGATTTATTCTGATTGCCATATTTGGAGTCGGG
Source organism: Spea hammondii (assembly GCA_029215755.1). Classification (NCBI taxonomy): domain Eukaryota; kingdom Metazoa; phylum Chordata; class Amphibia; order Anura; family Pelobatidae; genus Spea; species Spea hammondii. The sequence goes on along the minus strand of JARDYJ010000004.1, from coordinate 18,129,541 downwards.
AAGGAATTTTCCCCCTGGTATGGGGCAATTGGCATCTGCTTCATAAGGGTTTTTTTGCCTTCCTCTGGATCAACACAGTAGGGACACAATATGTATATAGGTTGAACTTGATGGACTTTGGTCTTTTTTCAACCTTATGAACTATGTTACTAGAGTGCCACCTTGAACAGCATCACGGTTTTCAAGAAACACTTCTATCTTGCTGCCTAGATGGAAGAACACTGGGACTACCTGGCCCAGACTGGCAGTGTTTGAGCTTAAATTTTCCGTGGCATGCCTGAATGTTTTAAGGACTGCCACTAGCTGAGCGATCACTGTCTAATCCTCCCTATTCAATGGAGATGTATTCCCAATATTGTGCTCTGATGCAAGATTATGGATTGCCCTCTGCTGCTCCAAAATCCTCTCCAGCATATCTAAAGTGGAGTTCCACGGTATACTCACATCTTGTCGTAGACAGTGTATGGGAAGACCTGCCCTCTCTTGCTCTTCCCTCAAATGCCCCTCTAACAGCAAGGAACTGCCCAATAAATTGGGTTATTTTATTGGCCTGCTGTTTGGACATTGACCTCCTGGAGAGGAATGCTCCAATTATTTCCAGGGTGGGCAGGACATGTTGCAGTGCTCCAACCTGCCTTGGTCTTTGGATGCCAGCACTAGCTGTAGCTGCTATTGGCTTAGAAGCAGCGGTTGGGTTTTTTCCACTCTCTCTTAAGATGGTACTAGTTGTTGTAGTAGTACCACACCCACCAGCTATGCTGCCTGCCTTAAGTTTTCTTCATCTTTCCCCAATAACACAGCGTTGTGTTGAGGTGATGCTCGTGAAATGTCCGGACACTTTCCCTTTACTTATTAGTTTCCCACAATGTTTGCACTTTCCATAGCGCCTTTCTACACTTTTATAGTGCTCCCAAATTGGGGCGAGGAGACCCTTGGACTGTGCACTTTTGGGTGCTGCTTCTACTGCTCTGGGTGGAAGCAGGGGTGTGTGGTGAGGGCAGTGTATAAATGTGTGTGTAAGATACATTATATATATATATATATATATATATATATATATATATATATATATATATATATGTGTGTAAGGGCAGTGTATGTATGTATATGTCTGTATAACAACCAGCCAATCACCGGTAAGGTACATCGTTTGCCGTGAGTGGCTGGTTGTTGTACACTAGGTAGACTTATACGGCGAGTATAGCCCAAACTATATTTTAACTGGAAAAGTTGGGGGTCGTCTTATACGCCCAGTCGTCTTATATGCCGGAATATACGGTATTTAATAAAATTAATTAATAATATTAAGAAGAAAATTTGACTGTCTCTTGTTGTTGCTAACACAAAGCACAAACTAAAGCACTGCCCACCAGTACTAGTACGATTAGCTTAACTTTAAAATAAAAAAAATATTAGGGATTTCTTATCTTAAAAACTAAGGGAAGACAGGGCAGGCAGTAGGCACTGCCAGCCCAGGGCAAAGGCACCCCAGTGCCAGTGAAGCACTGTGTGCAGAAAACTGTCAGCTCAACAGCACTACACAGTTGACAGAAGCACGAAAAAAAAAAACCTTCTTCAGTAAGAGTACACTGTGAGAAATGGCAGGGTGAGGATTACCAGTCTCACACAGAACAATCTCTCTCTGTAACGCTCTGATGCAGCACAGCAGTGTTGTAAAAGCAGTCACAGTGAAAATAAATGGATACCATGCAAGCTGTGCTCTTATATAGACTGTTTCCTATTTCAAAAAAAGCAGCACAGAGATTGGACGAGCTATCAGTATGATGTCACAAGAGTGAGCTGATTGGACAAATCTCAATCTGTGTCCTCCTCTTTGAAAAAATGGCGGGCGCACCGTGAAAACTAAGACTAACAAAGAAACGAAGATTCTTTTGTTTTGTGCGTCTTCGTGTACGTTTTGGCACCGCCATGTTCATTTCTTCGTTATTCGGTTTGAGCAATGAAAACGCACTATTCGTGTTTGTTTTCATATTCGCCCGAATACGAATGCACAAGTCTAGTAATCATACTCTCCTAACCTAACCCTCATGGTTTTCTTTGCACTGCATAGTCAATCATTCATAGAAAAAACTAGACTTGCGCATTCGTCTTCGGGCGAACATGAAAACGAGCACGAAGAGGCCGTTTTTTTGTTCGTTCCGAAGACACGCCGAAGAGAATACAGTGCCGGCAAAACGTAGGAGAAGACGAAGACTCACAACTCACAATCGAAGATTCTTCGTGATCGTCTTCGTTTTTGCCGCGCAGCCGCCAAAATTTCAAACAGGAGTGAGCTGATCTCGTCTGTCCAATCAGCTCACTCTTGTGACGTCACGCTAAGGTTCTCGTCCAATGCCTGTGCTGCTGTTTTTTGAATTCTGAAGGCGCCTTTATAAGACCAGAGCTTGCCTGAGAGATCCATTCATTTTTCGCTGTGACTGCTTTGGCAACACTGCTGTGCTGCATCCGAGCGTTACAGAGAGAGATTGTTCTGTTCTGTGTGAGACTGGTAAGCCTTAGCCTGCCATTTCTCACAGTGTACTTCATCCTCACTTCAGTGCTACTTAATATAATTAATAATAATAATTTGATTAATTTAATTTGTTTTATTTAATTTGTCATCAACTGTAGTGTAAGTGCTGTTGAGCTGACAGTGCACCCAGTGCCTCAGTGGCACTGGGGTGCCCTTGCCCTGGGCTGGCACTAGTGCCTATTGCCTGTCCTGCTTAAATAAATTAAATAGAATTTATAAATAATAATTTAATAGAATCTATAATTTAATAGTTCATTATTATATATATATATATTTGTCAGTCATATATATATATTCTATAGTATACTAGTGTAGAGTGTACTGTAGACATTCATCTACTAGTGTCTAATTTAAAATCAGTAATATTAATTAATATAATTAATAATTGAATTCATTATAAAATTATATATATATTTGTCAGTTATAGTTAGTAATAGTATACTAGTGTAGAGTGTACTGTAGACATTCAAGACATCTACTAGTGTCTAATCTAAAATCAGTAATATCAATAATTCTATAATTCTTTCTTGTCTTAATAGTTAATTAAATTAGCTATAAATAAAAGTAATAATATTAAATAATTACTACTAGCGTATAGTTCAGCTAATCTTATTAGTACTGGTGCTGCAGCTCTATAGTTTGTGCTTTGTTTTAGCAACAGCAAGAGACCAAGTCAATTTTTCTTAATTAATCTTTCATTTTATTTCATTTGTTTTGCTCACCTCAGTCCATCAGTGAAGTGAACTTGTTGGGCTAGTGAGTGCAGCCGCATAAGTGCTGTGTTTTTTTTTGATCAGCAAGCAGTGACGTTAACTGTTTTGCAAAGATTTTCTCATTTATTTTACATTTTATTTCAATTTTATTAAAAGTACCCTTAGTGTTTTGCTCACCTCAGTCCATCAGTGAAGTGAACTTGTTGGGCTAGTGAGTGCAGCCAGCAGTGAAGCTAACTGTTTTGCTGTGACATTTTATTTTATTTCTAATTCTTTTCAAGAAAAATTGACTGTGACGAGCTGTACTAAGCAAAGCTTCAAGCTACTAGCTGTAGTACTAAAATAATTCTAATCTTCTTTAATCTTAATCTATATTATAAATAATATATAACAATATAAATTCTAATTCATAATCTATAATATAAGTAATTCTAATTCTAAATTCTAATTCATAATCTATATTCTTCTATCTATAATACATAATATATAAGTAAATTATTTATAATCTATTAATATTATATAACTTAATATTAATTAATAAATCATATACTGAATCTGATTTAACCTCACTTTAGCTTAGTGGGTTTGAGAGCGTCTGCCTAGAGGTAGACTTATAGTAAGGAAATATAGCTTTAGGCTAGCATAGTAGTAGGCTAAGCTCTTAGGCCCGTGTAAATTCAAATTAAAAATAAAATACTGCTAGTTATTAAATAGTTAATCTTGAGTTAATAATTTAAATAACTTTAGCACTTTGGCAGATTGCACACAGCACAGTGCAGTAGTGCATAGTTTTACTTTTTAAGCAGTAGCACTGAAGAGAACTTCCTCTAATTTTTTGTCTTTAATTCGTTTTTCCTTTTTTTTTATTTTTATTTTTTTTTTATTTTTTTTATAGTTTTTTTAAACACTACACTACACTACACACACAACACAAAATTTGAAATGGATCCTCCTTTTGGGACTAAGGAGGGACAAGCTCCATCTACCACCGCCACCACCAGCACCACCACCAGTTCTAAGATGCAGCCTTTGCGTCAGTCTAGTCGGCCAAGTAGGCCAAGCTCTCGCTTATCATTTGGGGAAGCATTGCTTGAAGGATCATCAAGTAAAGGAAAGGCACCAAAAGCAGGCAGTAGTAGTGCGGCCAGGCCCACAAGCTCTATGGTTTTTTACGGAAAGCCTAAAGCACCAGAAGCACGTTCAAAGTTAAAGGGTAGCACAAGTAGTACCAGCCCAGTGACTAAAAAGAAGTGCCTTTTGCCCCAAGCAGCATCTTCCCCATCCACCAGCAGCATGCAAGGTACCAAGCAGAGCCAAATTACCAGCAAGACTCAGAGGGGTCCCAAACCAAAGCGATCTCATTCCTTTGTAGGGAAAACCACCACCACCACCACCCCCACCTCTACCGCCTCTACCACCACTAGTGCTGCGCCTACTGTTCCCACTGGTACCGCCACGCCATGTCCTCCTAGTACCTCTAGCAAGCCACCAAGTCCTTACAAAATTTTTGTAAAGACAGTTAGAGAGAGGGCTACACATAGTGGAACTCCACCTAGCGAGGTAGCAGAGGAGCCTGAGACTGAGAGGCCAAGTGCAGAGTCTATTCTTCCTGCTCGCACTACTACTAGTCACGAGTCTCACGACGATATCAGTCTTAGCTCCAGCCTAGCAGGAATTCCATTCGATCTGGCTAATGAAGAGCTAGACTATGAGCCAGAGGAAGTAGAGGAGATGAGTGGTCAGGAATCAGATTCCTCAGGGAGCAGTGTCCAAATGACTAGTGCACAATTTTCCCCTGAGCCTCCACCTTCTCCGCTACGATCATCACCACCACCACCACCACCACCACCAGCAGCAGCAGCAAAACCTAGCAAATCTAAAGCAATTAGCAGTCCCACTATGGCCAGTACAGTTACCACCAGTCCCACCACCACTAGTTCTGCCTCTGTTCATCCACCCCGAGCAGTAGGAGCAGCACCCAAGGCACACTCCAAGGCTATGCGCGCCCCAATTTGGGAGCACTTTGAAAATGTTGAAGAAGGGCGCTATGGAAAGTGCAAACATTGTGGGAAGCTAATAAGCAGAGGGAAAGTGTCTGGCCATTTTACCAGTGCTAGCATGAAGCATCACCTCAGCACTCAACACAACGCTGTGCTATTGGGGAAAGATGCAGAGGGAAAACTTAGTGCAGGCAGCATAGCTGGTGGCCGTGGAAAAACCCCAACAGCTTCTTCTTCTGAGCCAATAGCAGCAGCAGCAACTAGTGCTGGCAGCCAGAGACCAAGGCAGGTTGGAGCACTGCATGTCCAGCCCACCCTGGAACAATTTGTGGCATTCCAATCCAAAAGGTCAATGCCCAAACAGCAGGCCAATAAAGTAACGCGACTGATTGGTCAGTTCATTGCTGTTGGAGGGGCATCCTTCTCTATGATCGAAGGGGAGCCTTTCAAACAATTGATGGCGGCTGTGGCTCCACAATATACAGTTCCGTCACGTTCCACTTTCAGCAGGAACATTGTCCCCTCATTGTATCGGTCCTGTGTTGCAGCAGTGAAAGAGGAGCTTTCCAAGGCTGCTGGTCAGTCTGTTCATTTCACTACAGATTTGTGGAGTGCACCTAGCGGCCAGCATGCCTTTCTTTCTTTGACAGCACACTGGTGGCAGCCCGGTGTGTCTAAGGAAGCTGCTGCAGCAGGCTACCGATCTTTCCTTCTCCATGCAGAAGTGATGGATGAAAAGCACACTTCCCAAAACATTCTGCATGCGATGAGGAAAATGTTTAGCCTTTGGGTGGGAGCAGAGGCGGGCACCAATGTTGAAGTTGGTTTTGTGGTAACTGACGGAGGTGCCAATATGGTGAAAGCGCTGTGAGATGGTCATATTGTTGGTGTGCGCTGTGCAGCCCACATCATCCATCTTGTAGTGAAGGCAGCAATGTCAGAAGGAACTAATGTGGCAGCAGTAGTTCTGTCCCGCTGCAGAAAGATCGCTGGGCACTTTCACCATAGTGTTAAGGCTAGCCAACTTTTGAGGGAAGAGCAAGAGAGGTCAGGTCTTCCCGTACACTGCCTACGTCAGGATGTCAGTACACGGTGGAACTCCACGTTAGACATGCTCGAGAGGATTTTGGAGCAGCAGAGGGCAATCCATAATCTTGCCTCAGAGCACAATATTGGGATTACCTCTCCATTGAATAGGGAGGATTGGACAGTGATCGCCCAGCTAGTGGCAGTCCTTAAACCATTCAGGGATGCCACAGAAAATTTAAGCTCAAACACTGCCAGTCTGGCCCAGGTAATCCCAGTGTTCTCCCATCTAGGCAGCAAGATGGATGTGTTCCTTGGAAACCGTGAGGCTGTTCAAGGTGGCACTCTACATCCTGACATAGCAGCCATAGTCAGGAAGCTGAAGGATCTGCTAAAAGTACACCTTCGCAAACGAATGGAAGAGAGTCCCGAAATGATGCTAGCGTGCCTTTGCGATCCAAGAATTAAGGGAAAGCTAGCTTTGAAATTTAATGTTCTCAGTAGCTACCGGGAGCAATTGGTCAACAAGGTGCGTGACTGGCAGCGTAAAATGGGAATGCTGTCCGAGGAGGGAGAGGTGCAGGAGGAGGAAGAGATGATGTGGTCTGCTACTCCTAGCAGCAGCATCAGCAGCAGTGCCACAAGCAGCACAACACAGCTGAGTGGAGCAGCTGCGTTTTGGGAAGAGGCACTTGGGAGTATAGTTGGACCATCTGACAGAGCTAGCAGCAGAAAGGAGAGTAGTGCTGCTGAAATGGTCAAACTTTACCTCTGTGAAGTTCCTTCTGCGCCTAATGTTGATCCTCTTAGCTACTGGGATGAAAAGAAGAGTGTGTGGCCTGCACTCTCATGGGTTGCGCAGCAGCTACTATCATGTCCGCCAACCACTGTTCAAAGTGAGCGCGTGTTTTCTATGACTGGAAACATACTGAGTCCACAGCGCTCACGCATGGCACCTCATCTGATGGAGCAGATTGCCTTCCTTAAATTCAATCTGACCAAGTTGGGTTACCCAGCTCTTAGCTTGGAAAGTTAATTTTTTTTATCTGTAATGTTTAAGGTAGTTTCTCCCCCTGGTTGCACGTGTTTGCGGTGTGGCAACGTCTGCTACCTCCGCCGGTGTAGCCAATTTACGCTAGGGCCTAGTGTCTGAGTTCTGGAAGTCCGCTCCCAAACGCCATGGACTGACAGACTTTCATGCTTTGCCCTGGGGTGAAACAGGTGAGCGGGTCGTCAATTGCCCACTCATTCACCTTTTTCCTTTTCCAACGGTGCTGCTGGTGGTGGTGCCACCATCTTTTGCCAGTTCGCTTCCTGGCTGAAATCATGCCTCAAATGTCCCTAATGGAGAGGGTAGTTCCTCCCCCTGGTTGCACTTGCTGCGGTGTGGCAATGCCTGCTACCTCCGCCGGTGTAGCCAATTTACGCTAGGGCCTAGTGTCTGAGTTCTGGAAGTCTGCTCCCAAACGCCAAGGACTGACAGTCTTTGGATGCTTTGCCCTGGGGTGAAACAGGTGAGCGGGTCGTCAATTGCCCACTCATTCGCCTTTTCCAATGCTGCTGCTGCTGCTGCTGCTGGTGGTGGTGCCAGCGTCTCTTCTCTGCCAGTTCGCTTTCTGGCTAGTGTCATGCCTTAAATGTCCCTAATGGAAAGGGTAGTTTCTCCCCCCCTGGTTGCACTTGCTGCGGTGTGGCAACGCCTGCTACCTCCGCCAATGTAGCCAGCTTACGCTTGGGCGTTGTGTCTGAGTTCTGGAAGTCCGCTCCCAAACGCCAAGGACTGACAGTTTTTGGATGCTTTGCCCTGGGGTGAAACAGGTGAGCGGGTCGTCAATTGCCCACTCATTCGCCTTTTCCAATGCTGCTGCTGCTGCTGGTGGTGGTGCCAGCGTCTCTTCTCTGCCAGTTCGCTTCCTGGCTAGTGTCATGCCTTAAATGTACCTAATGGAGAGGGTAGTTTCTCCCCCCCTGGTTGCACTTGCTGCGGTGTGGCAACGCCTGCTACCTCCGCCGGAGTGGCCAGCTTACGCTAGGGCCTAGTGTCTGAGCTCTGGAAGTCTGCTGCCAAACGTCTAGGACTGACAGTGTTTGGGTGCTTTGCCCTGGGGTGAAACAGGTGAGTGGGTCGCCAATTGCCCACTCATTTGCCTTTCCCAATTCTGCTGCTGCTGCTGCTGGTGGTGGTGGTGCCAGCATCTCTTCTCTGCCAGTTCGCTTCCTGGCTAGTGTCATGCCTCAAATGTCCCTAATGGTAAGGGCAGTTTCTCCCCCCTGGCTGCGTCTGTTTGCGGTGTGGCAACGCCTGCTACCTCCGCCGGAGTGGCCAGCTTACGCTAGGGCCTTGTGTCTGAGCTCTGGAAGTCCGCTGCCAAACGTCTAGGACTGACAGTGTTTGGATGCTTTGCTCTGGGGTGAAACAGGTGAGTGGGTCGCCAATTGCCCACTCATTCGCCTTTCCCATTTCCTTTTCCATTTCCATTTCATTATTTTCCTTCTGATACACAACCAACCAAACATAACACACACAATAACACAAATAACACAGTGACATAACACACATAACACATATAACACAGTGACAAGTGACAACACACATAACACACATAACACATACACGTACAATGCAAAAATCACAAGGACCTTTCCTCTTGTTATTTGTCCTGGCCTTCATTTCTACACTCACTAGCATTAACGCTATAACTCACACTTCATACTATAACATTTTTCCATCCACATACCTGCCAACAGACCCAACTTTTTCAGGGACAGTCCTGCTTTTTTCCAGTCCTGTCCCATCTAATTTAGCTAAACTAGGTATGCAAATACACGTTGGTAGTTATAGCTCGGTAGGTAGCACTAGTATAAACATTAAATAAATATAATAAAGTACTAAATAATAAATCTAACTTTAAAATACATTTAAATAAACCCCTAATTTTTTTTTAAAACCCATTAAAATTAAATTATTATTTAGACATAATACATCTTTAACCAAAGCAGTGCACTGCTACTAATCTTAAACACAACCGTACATTAACCCTAAGCTATTTTTTAGTTCTTGTCCAACATTTTTCCATCCGCATACCTGCCAACACACCCAAGATTTTGGTGGACAGTCCTGCTTTTTTCCAGTCCTGTCCAGTAAAAGTTGGGTTGTTGCAAAGTATGCCATTGTAAATAGGTAGCAAATGTTAGGCATGTATTACAAGTGGTCCAAAATCAATTTAAAAATGTAAAATAATCCCTATTCTTTTATTAAACATCTATGGATGTGTGATTGTGTATGATAAACGGAGGCCAAGTTCCTTGGAGCATTTGTCTCTAGGTCATTTTGTGTACAGTACACCTCAGTACGTGTGTGCAACTCTATTGGTCGTTTCGGCAGGGGGCTGGCCTGCCATCAACGAATGAAGTGCGTTCTGCAATTCACTAGTTGATGCCAGACCAGCCCCCTGCCGAAACGACCAATAGAGTTGCACACACGTTCCTTCACGGCAGCTGCTGCTGCTCCGATGTGTTGTTAACCCCGTATTAACCCCTGCAAGGCAACCGGGAAGGAAACGAAGATTAAACGAGCACGAAGAATGTCCGCGAATATTCGCCCGAAGAGAAGACAGGAACGGGCGAATATTCGCGGAATACGAAGGTTTTTTCCCCCCCGAAGACGAGCACGAAGACGAAGACGAAGAGCCCCCTGGTGCCCAAGTCTAGAAAAAACACATTGTTTCATGGATCACATCACCAAGGCATAATCATTTCACCCCTTGATGTAATGACCATGGCTCTCCACACTACCCGTCTCTGCTTTAATTTGTCTTTTTTGAAAATTATTATTAGTAGTAGTAATAATCTATATCTTACTTATGTCAACAATTTACACAGCACTTCTTACATACATTCAAAGAGTATGACAAAATTAGAATCGACAGACTAAGACAACCTAATGCATTAAGTGAAGAAGGCCCTAAACTAAGAGTATTCGGTCATAACTCATAACCAATGTGACATTAAAGGTATAGATTAAATAAACAATGCATGTAAACTCTAAATTGTAGACATAGATCACAGGTAGCAAACACCAAAGGCCAGCCCTGGCACCCAGATTGTACACACACAGGAGCTGTCCCAGCACTGAATTGCATCCACAGGGCCTGTCTGGCACCCAGATTGGATGCATAGGACTTGCTATCTTTGCCTCCAAGCAGCCTCCTTGCATGATCTTTGCCCCTAAACAGCCTGTCTGTGCCATTTTTGCACCCCACTTAGACCTCCATGCTATCACACATACTCATTCACAAATACTCATTAATTCGCTCATTTTCACATACACATTCATAAATCCTCCCCCATCTCAATAAGAGATTTGTCTGTGAAGCACGCACACATCTGTACGAGTCCACAGCTCACTTCTGCTTTGCTCACACACTTTGCAAACAACGTAATTTTTACTACCCAAGGGAAGAAGGATTGCAACAGGGTAATTTGATGTGATGTAATGGGACCTTGGTGCGTCTTTGCTTCTCCTGAGTGGTACAAGAGAGGTTGCTCACAATGCAGAGGTAAGCTGCGGGGCGGTAAGGAAGTGATTGCAGGGTTGTTGTGGGCTTAATAGGCGGCTTCTATGGGCCCCCAGGAATGACTGGGCTGGGGCAGCTGCCCCTTTTGCCCTGCGTTAAAGATGGTTCAGCTTTGTTATTAAGAGGTATTAAGATTTCAGGAAAAACTAACATTTCAACCAGGGGAGGGCTTGCAACATTCAATCCGGAAGTAAGCCCAGCCATTTGGCTTCGTAACAATATTAATCGTTTTATATAGCACCATTAAATTCTGTAGCGCTGTACAATGGGTAGACAGGACATAACAAGTAGCATGTAACAAATTGACTTGCAGAAACAACAGGTGAGGAGGGCCCTGCACAAACGAGCTTACAATTTGGCCAAAAACACTGACAACACATGCTCGATTTATACCCATCATGCCCAAAATACAGAAAGAAAATATATTCACAACAAATAGGCGCAGAAAAATCTAAAGTCTGGGCTGCTATGGAATAGCCCTCAGAAAGTAGTAGTGACCTCGCAATGCACCACATTTAAGAAGGGCCGAGCTGCATAGTTAATGTGAGGAGAGCCCATGAAGGTCAAGTGATTAGGTTGTCTAACAGTATTCTTTTCTATATAATCCTCATGAATGCATGTAGATAATAAAATAGGGAGGGACTGGTGCTCTGTTGGTTCATTGCTTACTTTAGATATTTCATTGTTTTGGATATTTTTGTCAGATGCAGCGCAAGATTTTTAAAGTATCTTTTTTTTAATTAAAAAACAAAACAGGTGTGATAAAATTGTTATTGAGCCAAGTGCCCCCTCTGGTGGCAAATGATTAGAAGCAGAAATGCTAGGTGAGACTCCTAAACTAAACTATTTCTCTAAAATATTTCATATATATTAACCCATTGGTAACAATGGCTGATTTTGTTTTTTGTACCCTTCATGACATTGGCTGTTTTAACATTCCTGCGGTGCTCGTGTTTATCTGTAATTTTCTTCTTTCCCGTTTACAGAACCCAAACAAGATATATATTGTTTTATTCAGGACAAGAAGGCCTTTGTTTGGATGTCATTATTTTGATTGTATCATTTACTGGCATGAAAATTTTACAGCAAGAGGGATGCATTGCATCCTTTCCTAAAGACAATTTTTTTTATACAAGTAATGAATGCATTTACAAATTACTTTGCTATGCATTCTTTATTTCTATGGGACACTGGACTGCCCCTTTAAAGCTTCCATGGATATTTGATAGTCAAACCGTTTGTAAAACTACAACTTCCACAATCAGCCCAGATTTGGTTGGGTATGATTGCAGCACAGGTGTATACATTGTGTACATGTGGTGAAGAGACTCAGAACTGATTGGGGGAGGGTCAGCTGGTGCAATCATTTCATTGATGTTAAGAGATTAATGTCTATCAGCGCCTTTAACCGCTTCAGTCCCCTATAGCCATACTGGTACGTCCATAAAACGCATCTAAAGAAACACATATGGTACATCCTGCCTTTCTTGCAGTGGCAAGGACACAGCGGTTTGACAGCCAGGACTCCCCCCTGTCAGCAGTAAGCCAGCGATGCCCGATCTCCTGTAACAGCTTCTGGTGCTCCGGAAAACTGTTACAGTTCTAAATGCCCGATTGCGCGATCGGGCATTCCCTTCCGGGTCGCGTCACTGCTGACGTCACCCGGAAGGTCATCTGAGGACAGGATATGGATACTATATGTAAGGCATGGATATGTACCTCTTGAAAGAAAAAAAACTAAGGATGTGGGGCATCTCCGTAATCAGGAGATGCAGCTAAACAATTTTGGCCGTGTTTCTCCGCTGAGCAAAAAAATCTAAGCAACGCAGAAGTGTTGGTGAAAAAAAGTACAGGAAATAATTTCTGTGGCCACCTTTGACAGTGATAGGTGGCCAAATAGCTGCATGAAGAGTGCCCAAATACTGTGCCCTGATACCATAGTCTGGGTTGTCTGCTTTACAAAAATATATACTTTTGTGGGTATTTTTGGTTTATTTGTTTCAAAAAGAGTTGCAATCCCATCATACCTAATGTAAAAATTCTACGAATAATGTACACCTTATAGTATGTTACCTAAAAGTGCTGGGAAAGTATGGAAATTCTATATAAATTAGATATTTCTGAAATCAGGACACCTGAATTGATAAACTTGGAAGGGATTTTCCATCACTTTACCTAATTTTGTGAGGATTCAGAGGGGAAATATATAAAACATTATCAGCCTACATTTTCAGATAATTATCTAACGATGGTATCAAAAGAAAGCTTTATCTCTCCTTGTAAAAACAATATATAGTTTACATGGGTACACTTTTTGCAGAAAGGAGAATAATCGCTGAACCGACATACTGCAAAAATGGCAAAATTGCTCCGGACTTTGAGGTACCAAAACCCCCTGGGACTGATGGGGTTAATAAACATACCATATGTTCAGCAGCAGCTGGGGTATTGTTACTTAGGTCTCCCCGTACATGTTTTCTTTGCGATCGGCAGCTTTGCAGCATCCACGGAAGTCTCACAAGTGAGGCTGACTGTGGATCCCGGGCGGAAAGCCCTCCCCACAAGAAAAATGGCCGCCGCCGCAACGATCATCAAAGATCGCGGCAGGCTAAAACAGCTTAGGAAGCGATCGGAATCACTTCCTAAGCATAAACGGTAGCAACACAACCCCCCTACTCCGATAGCCATGTGATTGCTCCAAAGGTCGGTATGCATCCAAAATATATATTTTTTCATAACCGTACATAAAGGCGTTGGCATATGATGGTGCCATAGCTGCTCCCATAGCAGTACTTGCTATCTGTGAATAAAGTGATGACACCATCTAACTACAGAGGCCCCCCATTGAGTTCCTGATATCATGTTTAGCTCTAGCTCTCACATGCAACTATTTTAAGTTTGAGAATACATTTTATTCACAGATAGCAGGTACTGCTATGTGAGCAGCTACGGCACCATCATATGCCAACGCCTTTATGTACAGTTATGAAAAAATATATATTTTGGATGCATACCGACCTCAAATCAAATACTATACACGTTTTGTAGACAATATTTTCTTAATTTGGCAAGACACAGAGGAACAGCTTCAACACATGGTGGATACCCTCAATAGCTATGACACCAATGTCAAGCTTACGCTTACACATCATAGTCGTTCTATTAGTTTTTTTAGATGTAAGCGTATACAGAGACACCGATAACAGCTTGGGGTATACACTGTATAGAAAAGATACTGACCGAAATTCCTTGCTTTTACCATATAGTCACCATCCACCGCACCTTATACGAGCTCTACCTATTTCCCAGTACCTTAGAGTACTAAGATACAATAGTAACACCGCCAATAGGGAACGACAGCTGCGTGAAATGACAGAAAGATTTAAAGGTAGAGGGTGTAACACCCAGACATTGAACAAGGCACAAATCAAAGCAATGGAAGTGTGGAACAGAAAAAAAGACCCAACTGATACCCAACCTAAGGTACGATCAGAGTCATTCCTCTTGCCACTTACATATAATACCACTACCACCACAATCACCAACGCTATAAGAAAAAATTGGAATATCATAGGCTCAGATCCCACCCTTCCCAAAATATACCAGAGACTACCGACGTTTAGCTACAGAAGTCGCAATATCAGAGATCTGATTGTTAAAACAGATCCCCAACACTGCTACAGTTCCACCAAGCAAGCCGCAAAACCAGGATGCTACAGATGCCCCAGTTGCCAGACCTGCAGTCATATGCAGATAGGAACTTCTTTCCCTCATCTTCACATGGGCAAATGTATACCGATTAAGCATCACATAACCTGAACCACTTCTCACGTTATATACTTGATCACTTGCCCCTGTGGATTAAGCTATGTGGGTAAAACAGATCTAACACTTTGTGATCGCATCAGAGGTCATCATTCTACAATCATTACAGCATTCAGGGATTCTAAATCGGACAAACCAGTTGCTAAACATTTTTACAGCATGCACATCGCCTGTCATGCTTACACTTTATTGCAATTGATCATGTACCACCACATCTGTTTTTTTACACGTGAATACACTTTTAATATAATTTTCATAGGCATTTCCTATGGACTTAATTATGGACGGTGTTTATTGTTCAGCTTCTTTTATGATTTGTATCATGTATCTTGAAACACTCGTTTAGCTTAGTATTATATTGTCACTTAGGGTCATGTATGAGCACTAACATGTGGATTATTTACATACCACATATTACTATATGTTCTATTCTGTTTTATATATCTATTTTTCTCATCACATACACACCACGTAACATTGCTTTCACTCACGAACTATTCGCTTAGTCAGTCCTCTTATTATTTAGTTCATACCACTGACTCTGGCACTCATATCCAGTTATCCACTATACCAGGGGCGTTGCTGCTTACTTGTGGGAGGGTCTATTGTCCTGTACAGAGGAAGCGGGAGGCCACGCCCCCTGCTGAAGTCTGTGAGCGGCATCGAGAGCTGTAGTGCAGGTAAGGGGGTGGGGGAGGGTGTTTGAATGAGTATGCGTGATTGAGGGAATGAATCTGTGAATGAATGAATTTGTGTGTGTGATAGCATGGATGTGTAAGTGCTGGAACCTAGGCATGATGGGACTGTGATTGCTGTTAGCAATCACACTCCTATCATGCCAAGTCAGCCAGTACATGCTGAAACCTGACTAGCTGCCCCCTTGTGTATTGATGCTGCCAGCAGTATGGGGTACTGGCTGACTTGGGATGATAGGAGTGTGATTGCTAACAGCAATCTGCTAACAGCAATCACAGTCCCATCATGCCTAGGTTCCAGCATTTACTGGTTGTCTGGGTATAAAAAGAGTGTGTTTGCTGTTAGCAATCACACTCCTATCATGCCAAGTCATATTGTTGATTTTTTTTTTGTCCAATTGTGGTGTGTTAATGCACTAAAATTGGACAAAAAATACAATAACTATTAATTTATATATGATTGTTGACAGCACTCCTATCATGCCCAGCCAACCAGTACATGCTGGAATCTGGGTATTGCTGTTAACAATCATAATATATAAAACTTTTTTGTACAATTTTGGTGTGTAACTTACTTTTATTAAAAGTGTGGGATTTTTTTAATTATTTTTTAAAGGTGGGGGGGGTCATTTTCGTTTAAGTGAACCCTGAATTTTCAGTTTTGGTCCAGAATTTTCATTTTAGTGCATCCCTAAAATAAATAGAACTATTTCATTTTTATTTATCCAGAATCCTGAATTTGTAGTCACAAAACTTTGTAGGCCCAGCAATCAGTGAGAGGAAAAATAAAAGGTTTTGTGTCATTTACTTTATTTTAATCTGCATATTTTATTAAAGGCCATATTTTCTCACAGTGAAAAATGAGTGCGGCCCTCGCACGTATACAATTCTGATTAAGTGGCCCACTGCAGAAAAAACGTGGACACCCCTGCACTATACCTTTTTTTTTTTTTTTTTTTTTTACTTCGGAGCACATTTGTTTCTGCTGTTTTTTTAGCATGTTCGGTCACTCCACGTTAGTTTTGATTAGAGCACGCCCTCATTACAGCTGGTTACCTGAACACATTACACCATAACCTGGCTACACGACCATGTCCTACACAGGTTAGTACACTTAATTTATTCAGCTATAAATTTGCCACAGATTGCATCACTCATTGTTCTTGAGAAAGGCTCATTGAGAGCCGAAAAAATGGACCTTCACATTTCATAAAAAGAAGACCTGCTGAGTGCATCAACTTTATTTGCTGTATATATTTTTTGAATTGTTAGCACCCGGGCATATTGCAACATTACATTCTGTATCTTTTCTTTATATATATATATATATGTGTGTGTGTGTATGTATGTATGTATGTATGTATGTATGTATGTGTGTGTTTTATGAGCAAGTCCTACAATTCACACTATATCTTCACAAAAATTCCCACATGGAAAGAGTTAAAATATTGGCATTATAAAAGCCCAGAGGGTGCGTAGTTTAAAAAAAATTATGATTTGATCTGGTAAATGGAATTGGCCGGCTTCAAAGATGTCTTGTCATTAACCCCTTCAATCCCCAATAGACGTACCAGGAGGTCCAAAAAATGCCCACAAAGAAACCCCTATGGACGTCCCGGTACGTCCAGCCCTTCGTGCAGCGTCAGGGACACATCCCTGCCACTGCACGGGAGACCAGGCTGTCGTTTGACAGCCTGGACTCCCCCCTGGCAGCAGAAGCCGGCATCGCCGGCTTTCTGCTGCCCGATCTCCCGTAACAGCTTCCGGCATGAAAGAACCTACCATACTCAAGTTACATCATCAAGGTCATCAGTCATCAATTGAATATATGCTTTGTATAATGAATTAACTTATTTAACAAGAATTAGAAGCTGTGGTCTTGATTGCTCTTTGCTGAAACATTTAGATATTTATGCAAAACAAATATCTAACAGAACCAAAGTGCAGGCTCAAAACAATCCAGTTCAAAACAGGTATGATCCACTGCTAGCAGAGGGCTAAATGAAGAGTAACACAGAAAGTCCACTCCAATGCAAAAGCCTTGAATGCTGGAAATCCCAGGTATTCAAAGAGGGAGTTCCACGAAAGTAGCGTGGCTCAGCTGTCCAGATAATCAGTAGCAGAAGTGCTCATATAGGGAAGGGTGGGCACTAATGACTGTAAGTAGACATGATAGCCAGCATACAATAGAAAGGGTCCAGGCAGGCAGGGTTGAACCCTGACACATAGCCTTTTAATGAAGTCTATGTTGACTGGTCTTATGGAAGAGTGCACCGCTTAAAAGTTTTTCCCCTTTATGCTTTTGGCATCTTTTGCCTGCCCTATGGCTCCTTTGCTTGCAGAAGATGCACACATACTGTAATTGCTCTTATCAAGTCTCCAGCCGCATACTCTGACCTAGACCAACATGTGGGGCAGCCTCTCTGCCATCTATACATGGGTAGATTGCTCTATTGGGGGCTCAGGCTCCATATTGCACTGTTGCTGCTGTCTCACCTCCCTAACCAGCCAATTGACACAACATAACACACTGTACCTTGCATTGCATATACTTAATATGTAGAGCTCCATGATATTGTGTGTAAGGACATTCAGTGCAGAGAGGCAGCTGGGAGAGCTTCAGGTGGCCTGATTCACGAAGCAGACAAAGAAGGAAGACACAGGACATTGCGGACAAAGAAAAATGGACAAAGGCAAGAGAAGAAACTGAGTTGCGGGAAAGGAGACAAGGACACAAAAGCAGTAGGGGATAAGTTAGGAAAACCTTAAGGAGAGCATATGACGGTGGGTGAGAAAGTGATAGAGAGCTTGAGTGTGGGTGTTTTTACATTTTACATGGGGAGTTGCCAAATACTGTGTTATGAACTGCACCTGCTAGTTTACGCTATATTTTTCTGTGTTCTTAAATTGTTATTCTCTTATAGTTTGTTTTACATTTAGAATGTAGTTTGGGGTAGCCGTATTAGTCCAGTGTATAAGAATGCAAAAAAACATAATGTTGCAGAATCCTGTAATACCTTTTTTATTGGACTAACAGTATTTAAAATAATAGACGAGCTTTAGGGAGTCCTCCCTTTATCAAGTCAAAAGCATTTCTGACCAAGCAAGTGAAAAACACAGTTTAAAACTGACCAGTACATGTTAAAACAGGGGTTAAAACAACACCGTAGAGAATTTGCAGACAAAAAACTAAGAGGGTCGTAAATAGTAAATAGTAGCATATACTGCACAGATAAAGGCTAGAGGGGGAGCAGGGGTGAGCGTGTAGGAGAGAGAGAAGAAGAGAAAGAAAAAAAAACAAAAAAAAAAACACAGGTTATAGGAAGTTTTGATAGTGTGCTAAGAAGCTCAAATCCACATTAAGTCCTCTGTTTTTACAATCATAAAAATGTATCATTTTGGCTTCAAATGTCTTTCTTTCTTGGGTGTTTTTGAAATTATCTCTCAGTGTTTTGATTTTAAGGTCATGTATGGAGTGACCGGTTTGGGTGAAGTGGTGCCCAACTGGAGTGCAAAGGTTTTCTTCATCATGATGATTGATGGAGTATCTGTGCAGATTCATCCTTTTATTGAGTTGCTGGCAGGTTTCACCGATGTAACACCCTATAGTACATTTGGTGCATTGAATCATGTATACAACATTTTGTGAAGTGCAAATTGGACAGTTACATTGAAAGTTTCCGGCTAAGAACTGCATCCTTAGTCACAAAGCAGCACCATAATAAAATCAGAGCTAATCTCTCACCAATAGAAAGAGATGCAATCAAGGATTTAAGGAATAATCAAACCATCACAATCAAACCAGCGGACAAGGGAGGAGCAGTCGTTATTATGAACACCCAAGATTATATAGAAGAGGGTAACAGACAATTATCAGACAGCACACAGCTTTTATGAGGAGGTGAGCTCAAGACTGGATCGGGGTGAATCGCTGGATGTCGTATATCTTGCTTTTTCCAAAGCATTTGATACGGTGCCACATAAAAGGCTGGTACATAAAATGAGAATGCTTGGGCTGGGGGAGAATGTGTGTATGTGGGTAAGTAACTGGCTCAGTAATAGGAAACAGAGGGTGGTTATTAATGGTACATACTCTGAGTGGGTTACTGTTGCTAGTGGGGTACCACAGGGGTCAGTTTTGGGTCCTATTCTTTTTAATATATTTATTAATGACCTTGTAGAGGGATTGTATAGTAAAGTATCAATCTTTGCAGACGATACTAAACTCTGTAACGTGGTTAACACAATAGAGGACAGTGCACAATTACAAATGGATCTGCATAGGTTGGAGGCTTGGGCTGGGATGTGGCAGATGAGGTTCAACACAGATAAATGTAAGGTTATGCACATGGGGAAGAAAAATCCAGGCTGGGAATATGTATTAAATGGGAAAACACTGGGGACGACTGACATGGAAAAGGACTTAGGAGTTTTAGTTAACAGTAAATTTACCTGTAGCGACCAGTGTCAGGCAGCTGCTGCTAAGGCAAATAAAATCATGGGGTGCATCAAAAGGGGCATCGATGCCCACGACAAGGAAATAATTCTACCACTGTACAAGTCACTAGTCAGACCACACATGGAATACTGTGTACAGTACTGGGCACCAGTGTACAAGAAAGATATAGTGGAGCTGGAGAGGGTTCAAAGACGGGCAACCAGAGTAATAAAGGGAATGGGAGGACTACAGTACCCAGAAAGATTATCAGAATTAGGGTTATTTAGTTTGGAAAAAAGACGGTTTAGGGGGGATTTAATAACTATGTATAAATATATAAGGGGACAGTACAGAGATCACTCCCAGGACCTATTTATACCCAGGACTGTATCTATAACAAGGGGACATCCTCTACGGTTGGAGGAAAGAAGGTTTCTACACCAGCACAGACGGGGGTTCTTTACAGTAAGAGCGGTGAGATTATGGAACTCTCTGCCAGAGGAAGTGGTTATGGTAAACTCAATAAAAGAGTTCAAAAGGAGCCTGGACGTGTTTCTTGAAAGCAATAATATTACAAGTTATGGATATTAGATTAATAGGGACAGAACGTTGATCCAGGGATTTATTCTGATTGCCATATTTGGAGTCGGGAAGGAATTTTCCCCCTGGTATGGGGAAATTGGCATCTGCTTCATAAGGGTTTTTTTGCCTTCCTCTGGATCAACACAGTAGGGACACAATATGTATATAGGTTGAACTTGATGGACCTTGGTCTTTTTTCAACCTTATGAACTATGTTACTATGTTACTATGTTACTATACTATAAGAAACTGATCAAAGACCCCACCAAGGAATACACTGCCAAACTGAGGAAGCTGATCAGATCTGTCCCAGAGGAACAGCAAAAAGGATTGGAAACGTTCATACCCACCAATCCCAACATAGGGACATTCTACATGCTTCCGAAAATCCACAAACCAGGGAACCCAGGCAGACCTATAATAACAGGTATGGACACACTAACCGAACCAATTTCAGGCTTAGTGGAAAATATTTTAAAACCCTTTGTTAAAAACACTAGGAGCTTCATACAAGACACCACTGACTTCCTTAACAAACTCAGTCAAATTACAAACTTGCCTGCCAATTCTATACTTGTAACCATGGATGTGGAATCTCTATATACCAACATCCCACACGTAGATGGAATTGAGGCCTGCTCTCTGTTCCTCTCAGAACATACTCATAACCAGAAATACAGTCCTCAAACCATTACTAAACTCATAGAATTCATCCTCACACACAACTACTTCAGTTTCAACAACAATATATATCTGCAAACCATGGGCACTGCCATGGGGACGAGAATGGCACCACAATATGCCAATCTATTTATGGCTGACCTGGAACAACGATTCTTGGAAACACAACTTCACAAACCCTACAAATATTATTGCTACATTGATGATATTTTCATTGTCTGGACGGACGGAAAAGAAAACCTCAGAGAGTTCCATAACGCATTTAATAGATTTCACCCATCTATCAAACTCAAAATGGACTTCTCCACAGAAAGTGTAAACTTCTTGGATACAACTGTCACAACAAACAAGGACACACTACATACATCCCTATACAGAAAACCTACAGACCGATCCAGCTACCTGCACAAATCCAGCTTCCATCCATCCCACACAAAGCAAGGCATCATCCATAGCCAAGCCACCAGGTACCACCGCATCTGCTCCAACACTAATGACAGAGACATGCATCTAAAAACACTGTCTGAGACACTCAAACAAAAGGGATACAAACCTAGGATCATCAATAAGAAAATTAACTCTGCTCTACAAACACCACGTGAACACCTGTTGCAATACACAGACAAACAAACATCCTCACGCATACCTCTAGTAGCCACATACAATCCTGCCCTAGAAGAAATCCGAAAAATCAAGGATCTGCAGCCAATGCTAGCAGAGGATGTGGTGTTAAAAGAAATTTTCCCTGAACCCCCATCTTGGCCTTCAGACAACCAGCTAATCTCAAACAAAAGCTGGTGAGTGGCAAACTACATACTGAAACTACACACACAGATAATGGAAGCAAACCATGCAACAAAGCCAGATGCAAACTTTGCCAACACATCTGTACCAGCAACACAGCCACCCACACTCATGCACTTCACAAAATGTTGTATACATGATTCAATGCACCAAATGTACTATAGGGTGTTACATTGGTGAAACCTGCCAGCAACTCAATAAAAGGATGAATCTGCACAGATAATCCATCAATCATCATGATGAAGAAAACCTTTGCACTCCAGTTGGGCACCACTTCACCCAAACCGGTCACTCCATACATGACCTTAAAATCAAAACACTGAGAGGTAATTTCAAAAACACCCAAGAAAGAAAGACATTTGAAGCCAAAATGATACATTTTTAGGATTGTAAAAACAGAGGACTTAATGTGGATTTGAGCTTCTTAGCACACTATCAAAACTTCCTATAACCTGTGCTTTTTTTATTTTATTTTTTCCCTTTCTCTTCTTCTCTC
Source organism: Spea hammondii (assembly GCA_029215755.1). Taxonomy (NCBI): domain Eukaryota; kingdom Metazoa; phylum Chordata; class Amphibia; order Anura; family Pelobatidae; genus Spea; species Spea hammondii. Next base: position 18,107,171 of record JARDYJ010000004.1, on the reverse strand, counting down.
TCTCCTACACGCTCACCCCTGCTCCCCCTCTAGCCTTATCTGTGCAGTATATGCCACTATTTACGACCCTCTTAGTTTTTTGTCTGCAAATTCTCTACCATGTTGTTTTAACCCCTGTTTTAACCCTGTATCAGAACATGTACTGGTCAGTTTTAAACTGTGTTTTTCACTTGCTTGGTCAGAAATGCTTTTGACTTGATAAAGGGGGGACTCCTGAAAGCTCGTCTATTATTTTAAATACTGTTAGTCCAATAAAAAAGGTATTACAAGATTCTGCAACATTCTGTTTTTTTACATTTAGAATGGAAACAGAGAAAAACTGAGTTGATAATGTAGAGTCATGTTGTGGAACTACCTTTCAAAAGATCCTGGACTATGGGTTAGTATGGAAATCAGTCATAATGTTTTGTGAAACCAGTGTTATCCATTTACATTTAATTTTTAAAAAAAAGACATAATTAATTCCATAACACAAATTGGTTCTCCGCTTGATCTAATCCACGATTGTTTTACATTTCAAAAAATGTAGCAATTCATACCTTTCTATCGTAATAAAATCCAAATTCACATGGTTTTATTATCAAATATGTAGGTTTTTTATATATAACAACTTGTTTGTCGCAATGTTGACAACAGAAAGTTAAATTTTCTTATTTCTGAAACTAAATATTTTGATTTTTACAACTCATAAAATATTTTTTTTTATATTTTTCATATACTTACATTGGATATAAAAAGTCTACACACACCTGTTAAAATGCCAGGTTCTTGTGATGTTAAAGAATGCGAAAGCTAAATCATGACACAACTTGTTCCACCTTTAATGTGACCTATAACATTAACAATTCAATTGTAAACAAAGTGAAATCTTTCAGGGGAAAAAAGAAAAAAAAAACCCTTCACACAAACCAGGTTGCATAAGTGTGCACATCTTCTTATAACTGGGGCTGTGTTCAGAATTAACCAATCACATACAAACTCATGTTAAACAGTCATTACACACCTGCCATCATTTAAAGTGACTCTGATTTATCACAAATAAAGTTCAGCTGTTCTAGTAGGATTTACCTGACATTTGCTTAGTTGCATCTCAGAGCAAAAGCCATGGTCCGCAGAGAGCTTCCAAGGCATCAGAGGGATCTCGTTGTTGAAAGATATCAGTCAGGAGAAGGGTACAAAACAATTTCCAAAGCTTTAGTGATACCCATACCTGGGAACTCTCCGGGTTTGACACGGAGATTGCCGGGTGAGCGCTGCTCCTCCGGGTCGGGGGAGCGGGGTCTTGACACGCCCAGCTCGCCGCCCATTTTTTTCATTTACATGGGAGTGTTCCCCCCGTCACTGGGACCGCCCCTGACGTCAACGGGACCACCCACCGACGTCAACGGGAACTTCCCTCGACATCAGGGGTGTGTAGACTTTTTATATCCACTGTATAAAGAATATTATAATACTTCTAACTTCTTCAGGTAATGTTTGTTTACTAACAGTGGCTCTACATTTGCCTTCATGTGTGTATGTATATTATATATATATATTCACACACACAAATATATATATATATATATATATATATATATATATAAAAAAAAAACACATTCAAATAAGTTTGCAGTTACGAAAGAAAAAATATTCATATCATTCAACATACTGTAAATTCGAATTGTTTATATAACCTGGTAATTAATAACGTACCCTTTCATGATGGTTTGTTGTTGGATAGCTTCAGTCCTGTGTTCCAATTTGTAATGCGTATGTAACAAAATTGGTAATATGTGTAAAACACTCTGCTTATGGATGTAATATCAGTTTCTTACTTACACTTCTGCCTATTTAAAAGCAAGTGAAATCATGTGAAGTTTACTTTCGCTTTTACTTGTCTAGAAAAGCTAATGAAAAAACCTGCTATATAGATTCTAACAATTATCCTCAGTTTAGAAATACCCAATGTGTCAGGTCCTTGTGGGGATGCGCTGGAGACCAATGGCAGGGTGGCAGGCACAGCAAAAGGATAAGCAAAAGCGGAGTCGGTAAACAAGCAGAATTCAGGGTAGGAGAGAGCAGGATAATCCAAAAGACAACCTGAAGTCAAAAAAACAGAAAGGACTGTAGTTCCGAAAAATGACCACTAGTTAGGATACCGCCCCCTCAACGTCAGCTGGCCCCACCCCCTACCATAGCACTAAAAGAGTTAGTGCTTAACTAGGGGACGACCTCTACAACCCCCACCAATAGAGAGCGCCCAGTGGACACCTGGACACACACCCTTGTCGACTGCACCACGGAGGTACTCTCACCTCATGGTACGCGAGGCCGGGGATGCGGCCTAGGACACGGTGGTGCCGACCCCCGTCAGGACCCAGAGGACACAGGGTCGGTCACCCCCTGCGTGACACAGCTGCAGGACCGGGTGCCTGACAATGTTTTTATGTTTTGTTTTTGCAAGTTATATGGCAATAAGTAGCATTTTTTCTCAAATCTGGTCATACTACCCCCAAAGTCCTATTAGTGATACTCCGCAACATCCCCAGAGTAGAGTGATATTGCCTATGCATGGGTTTGTCGAGTTGTAAAATCCTAATGCAGCAACTTGTCCGACAGACACCAGTGGTCTCCCTGCTCTATCAGTTAAAAGTCGCTGGTACGGACATTTAACTGATAGAGCAGGGATTTTAAGTCTGTACAAGCGACTCTATTGGTCGCCAGTAGGCGACCCGCCTTACTGGCAACCAATAGAGTTGCTCACACGGACATTTCAACTGCTGGCACCAGAGCTGCTGCGGTACGCGTTAACCCTGTATTAACTCCTTATACAAAACCGGAAAAAACGAAGAAAAATCAAACACGAACAATGTCCACGAATATTCGCCCGAAGAGAAGACAGGAACGGGCGAATATTCGCGGAATACGAAGGGGGTTTTTCTTTTTTGCCTAAGACGAGCACAAAGACCTTCCTGGTGCCCAAAGTTGTCATGGCCCCTGTGACGCTACCCACACTATACAGGTAGTGAAGAGGGAGGAGATAAGTCAGCTGGGGAACAGGCATGTAAGCTGGGTAACAGTTACACGTGGTGGTAGAGGGGGAGGAAAGAGGAAAGGTTTAGCTAGTCCTGACCTTGTGCAGCCTAACAGATTTGCCCGCTTGAGTGAAGATGTTGGGTGCATCAGCTCAGGAGTAGCTATACTGGAGGAAGCTGTTCCTTCTAACAGCCGAGGGAACAGCCCCTCTATTATTAAGAGAGTAGATAGGGTAATCTGCCGCTCTGATAGGCTCAACCGGACAGTTTGCTGTCTCCCGGGTGCTCGGGTCCGGCATGTTGCTTACAGAGTGGATGGATTATTGGGAGGGGCTGGGGAAGACCCGGCTGTCATGGTCCATATTGGTACCAATGACAAAGTCAGTGGAAAATGGAAGGTCCTAAAGAATGATTTCAGGGAATTAGGAGATAAACTGAAGAAAAGGACCTCCAAGGTAGTATTTTCAGAAATATTACCTGTGCCACGCGCAACAGTAGAAAGGCAGCGGGAGATCAGGGAGGTAAATGCGTGGCTAAAGTCATGGTGTAGGAAGGAGGGTTTTGGCTTTCTAGAGCACTGGGCTGATTTTGCGCTTGGGTACAATCTTTATAGTGGTATATGTGCGGATTGGTAAGTGTGTGAGAGTGATGGGTGTTATGCTGTACCATTTCCAATGTATTTTTCATTATATAATTATGCTCTAGTACATCATAACTCCCATCACTCTATACTGTTCCATACAGTGGCAGAGCTGGGAGACCGAGGCCTTGCACCCCCACCGCAGGACTCCTGAAAGGTAAGTGAACTTCAAAGTGGGAGAAGGTAGATAGTTAGGAGGGGGTAGATAGGGAGAAGGGAGTGAGACGGGGGGATAGGGGGTAGATAGGAAGAAGGGAGTGAGAAGGGGTAGGTAGGACAAAAGGGAGTGAGAAGGGGTAGATAGGGCAATCATACTCCTATCATGCCAAGTCTGCGAGTACATCCTGGAATCTGGGTATGCCTGGGCATGATAGAAATGTGATTGCTGTTAACAATCATATATATATATATATATATATATATATATTAATATTGTTATTTAATTGTTTAGTCCTATTTTCGTGTGTTACTTACTTGAAATAAAAGTGTTAGAATTTTTTTTATGGTGTGGGGGGGCCCATATTCGGTTTCGGCCAGGTAAATGCTGCATTTTCGGTTTCAGTCCAGAATTCGTTTCGGTGCATCCCTACTACTAATGAAGTGGTAGGCCTACACCACATCAATGTTTGGCTTAGTATATAGTGATAGGAGTTATGCTGCACTATTGTCAATGTCTGGCTCAATGTATAGTGATAGGGATTACGCTGTACTACCGTCAATGTGTGCCTCAGTATATAGTGATAGGTGTTATGCTGTACAACCGTCAATGTCTGCCTCAGTATATAGTGGTAGGTGTTATGCTGTACAACCGTCAATGTCTGCCTCAGTATATAGTGATAGGTGTTATGCTGTACCACCGTCAATTTCTGCCTCAGTATATAGTGATAAGTGTTATGCTGTACCACCGTCAATGTCTGCCTCAGTATATAATGATAACAGTAAGTGTTATGCTGTACCACCTTCAGTGTCTGCGCCGGTATATAACAGTAGAAGCTATGCAGTTTTAAAGTGTGGGGGGGGTGCCACATACAGGATCCGCCCCAGGTGCCAAATACAAATACTCTAGGTACGCCCCTGGGTGGAGGTGGAGGGAGGGGCAAGATCAGAACAGAGGAGGTATGTATTAATAAAAATTCTCATAAAATTCAAGAGACTCAGGGTAATATTAAATGTATGCTTGCTAATGCAAGGAGCCTAAATAACAAAATGGGAGAACTGGAGGCAATAGCATACACTAAGAAATATGATATAATAGGCATAACAGAAACACGGTGGGATGAGACCCATGACTGGGCAGTTAACTTTAAAGGTTATATGTTATATAGGAAGGACAGAAAAAGCAGGAAGGGAGGAGGAGTATGCTTGTATGTTAACAACAAGCTAAAGTCAAATATTAAGCATCTTGAAGGCCACAAGGGATTTGTGGAAGCTTTATGGGTAGATATCAACTTGGAGCAAAAAAAGTAAAAGAACAACTGGTTGGGATATGTTATAAGCCACCTAATGTTAATAATGATGAGGAAGAGCAGCTGTTAGAGCAAATTGAGAAAGCTGCACATCTGGGTAACACGTTAATTATTGGAGATTTTAATTACCCGGACATAAATTGGGATAGAGGGAGTAGTAGTTCTGCAAGCGGATTACTGTGCTGCAGAGGGATCTAGATAGACTGGGGGACTGGGCACACAAATGGTAGATGAAATTCAATGTAGATAAATGTAAAGTAATGCACTTCGGGGTAGCGAATGCACAAGCAACCTACACCCTAAACGGTAGTGAATTAGGGGTAACGACAAATGAGAAGGATTTGGGAATTGTTATAGACAACAAACTAGGCAACAATGTGCAATGTCAGTCTGCGGTTGCTAAGGCCAGTAAGGTATTGTTGTGTATAAAAAGGGGCATCAAGTCGCGGGATAAAGATATAATGTTGCCTCTGTATAAATGAATGGTAAGGCAGCACCTTGAATATGCTGTGCAATTTTGGGCACCTATTCTAAAGAAGGATATCATAGCACTAAAAAGGGTGCAGAGACGGGCTACAAAATTAATAAAAGGAATGGAGCACTATAGTTATGAAGAAAGGTTAACTAATTTAAATCTGTTTAGTTTAGAAAAACGGCGCCTCAGAGGGGATATGATAGCGTTATATAAATATATTCGGGGGCCAATACAAACCATTGCGTGGAAATCTGTTCATAAACAGGACTATGCATAGGACACGTGGTCATGCGTTCAGACTGGAAGAAAGAAGATTTAGACTAAAGCAGAGGAAAGGGTTTTTTCTCTGCCTGCAGAGGTAGTTTTATCGGAGTCTGTACAGACGTTTAAACTGCAACTGGATGGATACCTGGAAAAACACAATATTCAGGGATATAATCTTTAATTATGGGGAAACAGCTTATTGATCCAAGGAGTGCGATTTTGGGGTCAAGAAGGAATTTTTTCCCCTGGTTAGTGCACAATTGGAAAGAGCGAAATCGGGGGGGGGGTAGCCTTCTTTTGGATCAACAAACAAATTAACAGATATAGGAAAGGCTGAACTTGATGGACGCATGTCTTTTTTCAGCCTATATAACTATGTAACTATATGCAGAAGTTGTTTTGTCTCTGGTTGAGAGCCACATAGAGATGCGGAAGCCTTGGGCGACGCTGTAATCTTGCGACACGTTACTATTTAATCTTGACTGGCACTGAGAAAGCTGCGTGCCTGAAGAAGTTTAATGAAACGCATACGGTTTTGGTGCTAGTCTGGCCAGGCAGTCTTCTTAGTGGTGAGTATTTTACAAAAGTGAGTACACTCCTCACATTTTTGTAAATATTTTATTATATCTTTTCATGTGACAACACTGAGGAAGTGACACTAATACAATGTAAAGTAGTGAGTGTACAGCCTGTATAACAGTGTAAATTTGCTGTCCCCTCAAATATAACAACTCACAGCCATTAATGTCTAAACCTTGGTAGTGGTATAGGCAGGGGTGAGGCCAGAGGGGGGCCCCCCTACTTCATGCTGTGCCCCAACGTGTGCCTCCCAATTAAAACAAGGTAAATAGTGATATAAGAGAGAGTGAAAAAAAGGGGGGAGAGGGGGGGAGATAGCAAGAAAGCATGATAGTATGAATATTTAAATAAAAAGAGAGAATGAGTATAAATTAATGTGTGGATGAATTGTCTAAATGAGTGAGTATAAATTAGTGTGTGGATGAATTGAATGAGTGTGTTACACTATAAGCAGTTGTGTGAATAAATATGTATATGGACACGTGTATGCGGGTGTATGGATGTACATGTGTGTAGATATGCATATGTAGGTATGTATGTGTATGTGTGTGTGTATATATATATATATATATATATATATATATATATATATATATATATATATATATATATATATCATGGTTTCTGTTAATACTAGTTAAATCAAGATGCATGGGAGGTGGCCGGGAATGATAAATATTTGGGAAACCTTTTGTTTAGTTTAGACAACACTGATATGTGTGATGAAGGGTGTGTGGAAGAAAGACAGGTTTTCTCATGAAATAGATTGAATCAGGTCAGGAGATCTTTGGGTTTTACTGCCCCATGATTGTAAAGACCCAAGGGTGTGGTGTTGGCCAAAGGGAATAACTTCAAAGGGTAACTACGGCAACCAAAGGGTCCAATCAGGGATCTCCCAGTAGACTCAATTGGGACCCTCTAGTATATCAAGGGACAGGTAGTGAAAGAGGAGAGGAGGAGAGAAAGAAAAGAGACAAAGGAACATCACTAACCTGGAGCTCTCAGGGAAGGTAACTATGAACATGCATGTTTGAATATTGTAAATAGGAACTTATATATATGTATTTGTTGTTTGGGGTAGCCGTATTAGTCCAGTGTATAAGAATGCAAAAAAACAGAATGTTGCAGAATCTTGTAATACCTTTTTTATTGGACTAACAGTATTTAAAATAATAGACGAGCTTTCGGGAGTCCTCCCTTTATCAAGTCAAAAGCATTTCTCCCTTTATCAAGTCAAAAGAAATGCTTTTGACTTGATAAAGGGAGGACTCCCGAAAGCTCGTCTATTATTTTAAATACTGTTAGTCCAATAAAAAAGGTATTACAAGATTCTGCAACATTCTGTTTTTTTGCATATGTATTTGTTGTAAGTGTGTCAATTAATGTGGGGATTATTGTTATTGTACTGTTATTTGTATTGTTTTATATTTGGAACGTTCTAGTAAAAGTTTGTATTGTTATATCATAGCCGCATTGTGGATTCTTGGATATCCTGTTGTTGTTTCAAAATATTCTGTTGCATTCTGGAAGAAGCGAAAGTTTTCAGTTCAAACCTTAAAAGTTAGAAGAGATAGAACAGGGATTGTTTAACTTAATAAGCCAGTGGGTGGGTTTATCGGTGCATATTTCATAAGTGTATCCATACACCCATTCACCTGGATAAGTGTAGTTATTGTAGCTAGAAAACACATTAGCCTTCAGGAGATATATCCGAATACATATTGTGATTTCATTGATATGTGTTTGGATGTATCTGTTGTTGGATCAGTTGTAATCTTAAGCACATAACACATTCATAAGTCTTTTAGATGGTATGCTGTAGATAAAGCATTAATCCATCTGATTGATATTTTAATAACACAATTCCCTAGTTCCCTCAAAAGAAAACTTAACATTGGCGACCACGAAGGGACTGAAAATCTTTTGTATTTTTCCAGGATCAACACCTAGCTTTGTTGTATGACATTGAAGGGTTTTGGAGGGTTTCAGGCTGAAGCAGCCAGCCACCAGTAACAGGGTCACTTTGTTGGTTTATGGTTTTAAATATTAAAAGAAGCAGCTGCATTAAGTTTTGAAGGTGGCAAATAATGTTGGATAATTTCAGAAGAGCTAGCGAACACTGAAAAGAGGACAAGTAAGACCACTGGATGTTTTGTTTTATTTTTGTTAAAAACCCAAAGGTCAAAGAGCCTGGTTTTTAGTTTTATTTTAAAAGGTGAAAGAACCTATTTTTTTTTTTTGTTGATGTTTTGTTTTATTTTGTTTAAAACCCAAAGGTAAAAGAGCCTGGTTTTTAGTTTTATTTTTTGTTTTAAAGGTAAAAGCCTATTTTTGTTTTATTTTGTTTTGTTGCTTAAAGGTAAAAGCCTAATTTTGTTTCATTTTGTTTTGTTGCTTAAAGGTAAAAGCCTAATTTTGTTTTATTTTGTTATCCATAAAGTTAAAAGGACTTATGGTTTTGTTTTATTTGGTTTCTATTGGTTAGCCTATAATTTTGTAACTTTGGAGTAATTGATTTGGTTTTATTTTGATCTTAAATTTGGATTTTGGGTTTAATGCCAGTGTAATCTGGTTGAATAATTAGTTTAAAAAAATTAGTTTGGCGGTAGCTTTGATTTGAGTAAAATATGGAAGCAGTTTCACAATTAGAAAGTTTTGTTATCAAATATATTGATGAACACAAAAGTTCAGAGTTTGCTTGTGAGACAAAATTACAAAATGATCCTTGGGCCTATGTTCAGGAGCTTTTTGATACAGAGGTTACTACCTCAAAGAAATTGAAAAAGAAATATAAGAAAGGCATGGCAGTGGCTAGTCTCTTTGCTGCATGCCTCGCAATGAAGGGCAAATTAATTGAGTGTCAGCAAACCCTCCAAGAAGTAAAAAGAGAAAATGAGTTAACACAACAAGAAAATGAAGTTGTTAAAAAAGAAAATAGTGAATATAAAGTAATGCTAGCAGAGAGCCAGACTGAGCAGAAACGTCTTAAAGACATGCACATCCAGCTCAGTTCTGCGGGGCAAGATAAGTCTATAGACCATGCCCCATGTAGAGAAAGAGAGATTCAGTTGTTAAAATCACTTGTTGTTTTAAAAGAACAAAACATGATGATTCAGGAATTGAAACATAAGCCATCTGCTCCTACGTGTGGATACGTAATGAATGATTGGGAGGAGCCCTACCCAGACACTTGGGACAATGATTCTACTGAATCAAACAATTGTGTACCAATTGCATTAGGGGAAGTTGTTGACCCACACAGTAGGGGAGAATGTTCCATATTGATAGAACAACAGAATGTTGAGAATGGGCAGGCTGAGACAATGAAAACCCCTGTCTCCATAAGAACATGTCTGTTTCCTTCTACAGGAGGAAATTATACAATGTTGGGTTATGACAGTACAGGAAGAACATTATATAATGCACCAATCCACAATCAACCCTTACAACCTTTAGAAGGCCCATACTGCCCAGGGGAAGATAACACTCCCTACAATCCAAAGTGGGTAAAAAGGTCACAGCCTCAAAACAGGTTTTTCTGGGTTAGACTTGAATGGAAAGGAGGAGGAAGGGACTTTTCTTATACCTGGTATCAAAACAAAAGGTATAGAGAACAAAACACTCCTTCCTATTTTGAATTAAAAAAACAATTAAGGGAACTGCAACAGCAAACAGAACAAGGCAAAACAGATAGTACCCACAATGCAGTTCCATCTTACATCAATTAAGAGAACAATTAAAAGAGATGGAATTAAAAACCCAGGACCAGGCAGGTTATTTAAAGGCTTCCCAGCATCACCTGGTCCCAGATAATCAATGACGGGAACAGGCCCCAAATATGTCGCACCTATAACTCTGGATAGGTGTGGGCACCCTCAAGTATCAGCAGTGATAAGGGGTCATCAGTGCAAAATGATACTTGACACAGGAGGTGCCATTTCCATTTTACATACTAAACATCCTCAAGAATCATACCAAGTATCATCAGGGGAACCATTATGTACAAGTCTGCTGGGATCTGATTTTTTGGTAACCAATGATTGTATGTTAGATTTGACTAACCTCATGTTGTTACAAAGTTCTCCCAACACAGGTACGAAGACCGTGGTAATTCCAGATTCACATGCAATAGCAGCCATCAAACTAAATGGTGTTAAATATGATTTGTTAAAACTAACAGAGAGCCATCCAGACAAAGAAGTATTAGAAGCCATTTTAGGAAAACATTCCAAAATGAGGGATCACTTAACCAAATTCTCTTCCCACAAGAATCTTTTGCATAATGTGAATGATTTACTCCTAGTGACTAGGTATAAACAGCAACGTATACAACTCCTGGATGAACTTCGGGGACTCCTGAAAGAGGCTGGAGTGAAGGGTAACCCTACAAAAGCTCAGATATCACGTGAGTCTGTATCATTTTTAGGAATTTCCATCACATCAGATGGTCGAGCAGTGGCATCAGAAAAGGAAGATGAGGGCCGTGGGCGTGGTTGCATGTCAACAACCCGTCATAAGACTCAATAAAGACAAAGATCAAATATTCTGCAATGAGGGAGAAGCAGTCTTCCTCCCTGTTTATGTGGAAGGAACAAGAGATCATAAAGTTGGGGAAGCTCCGACCTACAAAGATAGAGTCACCGTTTTTCCGAATGGGTCACTGTTGCTCCATGACGCACGCCTTGAGGATACTGGGAAGTGGGCATATTATTTTATCGTGAACCTTGCCTCACAAAGCACAGAGTCTCAGGTCCCTGGAACGATTTATCTCAAGGTATACCCTAGAGAAAAGTCATCAACTGTCCCTGCAACGGTGGCAACAACAACCATGGGACATAAAACAAAGAGATCCATGGAATGCCCGGTAACACAGGAAGGGTCCACAAGTGGCCTCACGGCTACCTCCATTCCTGGAACTTTGTATAATAATGTAAAATTCATACATGTACCGGTGGTGGTAAATTTGTCCAAGTGGCATATGGCGGAATTCGGGTATTGTGAAAGAAGTAATGTGTCTTTGTTTTATTCATCATTATTAGCCAATTTAGTTTTATCCTATGCACGCAGGACTCAAGATCCCTTCACAGGGCAGGAGGTTTCCCATCTAAAAGGTACTCATAGGCTGAGGAGAGTAAGGAGTCTGGAGGGAATAATTGGGACAGCCACGGGACTTTTTGGGTCAGGGATGTCCATTTGGAATAGGGCAGATTTAAAGGCAATACGGGCTCATATCAATAAGTTTGAACAACAAGAAGGAAACCACGTTTTGAAACCTGTCCTGCAGGGGATCGAGGGTCTTGCAGCAGAGGAAACATTTACAATATTGAACATGCATGACATAGCAAAATTGTTTTCCAGAACGCAAGTAAAACTGAATGCGCTCATCAGAGAGTTACAGAAAACAAAGAAGGGCGAGAGATTATATGTACAGCCTATGGGAGCTTTGTTTTGAATAAAATAAGTAATATTATATGGGATATACAGTCAGGGAAAATTCCAGATATATTGAAGGATAAGGACCTCACCCGCTGGTACTGTCCTCGGGGGTACTATAGCAAAGGGAACTGTACACCTCTACCGGTAACAGTAATCCGTAATCTGGGTATTGTCACGCCGCATCCGATTGGAGGTGCGCACCCTTGCAGTGGAAATCATACCAATTGTTCAATTAACGGCTTGTATGTGTCTTTTACCATGTCAATACCGATCTTCAACCCAAGCGAAGATATGGTCAGCACGCTGGCATCTGTAAGATCTATCGGATATTTGGAGAAGAATATTTACAAGGAAAGACTGAATGTGCCAAAACTTTTGCGAAAGTTCAAGGGAATTGGAAGGTGCCCAAGCATGCTGTGTTAGTAAAGACAGCCAGTACTTGTGTCGCTGTGATGTGTTCAAGATCATCACTCCAATATGTGGCCTAAGTCAAAGTGAGGTCATAACAGAAGAAGAAAAGATAGAGGGCACCAATAATCCGGTTCCAGAACCCAGAACCAAAACCAGGACGGAAACCAGCAAGACAACAAATATAACCAATCCTATAACCGGGAACGGATGCCCAGTCCAACTGACCAAATGGAGAACACCAACGGTAAAAGTCACATACAACCATGAAGGGCAATACTGTGTGGTGACCAATGTCAGGGAATATCTCTATGGGGATCAGCGGTGTCCTATACACAGACCAAATTTTTGCTTTACACCTCATGAGTACACTAGCATTGGGGGGATCGTTATTACACCAATCCCTATCTATAAGAATGATATGTACCTCGACAGTGTACCAGACAATATCCAACCAGGAAAATATGTCCCTGTATTTAACATCCACATAGACCCACTGTCCCTGAATTTACATAAATTGTTAGAAAGAAAGGATACCCATCTAATCCAAATAAGCAATAATATAGAGAAGGCAGGAGTGGAGTTGAATGAATTGTTACATGATGGTGATGTGAGCTTGGTTTTAACAAATACTTGGATGGAAGTTGGTTTGCGAGGACTGCTAATAGGACAAGTGGTTGTGTTAATGGTGGTAATCGGTATGGTCATCTATTTAAACAAGGTTTTTAAAATCCAAAGACAGAAGATGCAAATGTTAATTGCATTTAGGCAGAAACAATTATTGTCTAATGTGTGACCATGCATCAAGTTGAATGGTCACAAGGGGGCGACTGTTACACTATAAGCAGTTGTGTGAATAAATATGTATATGGACACGTGTATACGGGTGTATGGATGTACATGTGTGTAGATATGCATATGTAGGTATGTATGTGTATGTGTATATATATATATATATATATATATATATATATATATATATATATATATATATATATATATATATATATATATATATATATATATATATATATATCATGGTTTCTGTTAATACTAGTTAAATCAAGATGCATGGGAGGTGGCCGGGAATGATAAATATTTGGGAAACCTTTTGTTTAGTTTAGACAACACTGATATGTGTGATGAAGGGTGTGTGGAAGAAAGACAGGTTTTCTCATGAAATAGATTGAATCAGGTCAGGAGATCTTTGGGTTTTACTGCCCCATGATTGTAAAGACCCCAGGGTGTGGTGTTGGCCAAAGGGAATAACTTCAAAGGGTAACTACGGCAACCAAAGGGTCCAATCAGGGATCTCCCAGTAGACTCAATTGGGACCCTCTAGTATATCAAGGGACAGGTAGTGAAAGAGGAGAGGAGGAGAGAAAGAAAAGAGACAAAGGAACATCACTAACCTGGAGCTCTCAGGGAAGGTAACTATGAACATGCATGTTTGAATATTGTAAATAGGAACTTATATATATGTATTTGTTGTAAGTGTGTCAATTAATGTGGGGATTATTGTTATTGTACTGTTATTTGTATTGTTTTATATTTGGAACGTTCTAGTAAAAGTTTGTATTGTTATATCATAGCCGCATTGTGGATTCTTGGATATCCTGTTGTTGTTTCAAAATATTCTGTTGCATTCTGGAAGAAGCGAAAGTTTTCAGTTCAAACCTTAAAAGTTAGAAGAGATAGAACAGGGATTGTTTAACTTAATAAGCCAGTGGGTGGGTTTATCGGTGCATATTTCATAAGTGTATCCATACACCCATTCACCTGGATAAGTGTAGTTATTGTAGCTAGAAAACACATTAGCCTTCAGGAGATATATCCGAATACATATTGTGATTTCATTGATATGTGTTTGGATGTATCTGTTGTTGGATCAGTTGTAATCTTAAGCACATAACACATTCATAAGTCTTTTAGATGGTATGCTGTAGATAAAGCATTAATCCATCTGATTGATATTTTAATAACACAATTCCCTAGTTCCCTCAAAAGAAAACTTAACAAGTGAGAGTATAAATTAATGCGTGGATGAATTGAATGAGTGAGTATAAATTAATGCGTGGATGAATTGTCTGAATGAGAGAGAGTGAATGAATTTGTGAGAATGCATTAATGAATGTGTACATGATTTGTGTGAAAGTGAGAGAATTATTCCGTGAATGAAATGTGAATAAGTGAGTGACTGAAAAAGTGTTTGTGTGTATCAAAGATGGCAGAATCAGGGTGTTTAAGCCTTGGGGACCAAGATGGCACAGGCAGGGTGTTTATGGGACAAAGATGTCCTACACTGGGCTGTTTGGGGACAAAGTTGACTCATGCTGGGCTGCTTGGGGACAAAGATGGCACGTCCTGTGTGTGTAATTTGGGTGCTGGTCAGGTTCTATATGGGCAGTGTGGATGCCAGGGCTGGCCTTTGGGGTCGGAAACCTGTGATCTATGCTTGTAATTTAGGAGGTTTTATCTATACTTTTAATGCTTGTTTTCATGTGAATTCCAATTGATCTATACCTGCTGGTTTCTATGTTATTCTGTTGATCCATATCTGCTATACTATGTTTCCATACATTATTTATATATACACCTGTAAATACAGGGTTTGTATAGTTTATGTCACGTCCTCGGCACCCGTCGCCCGCGGGAGGGGGTCTGCTCGCAGATCACGGGGACCCGATACCTGTCTCCGGTCCCGTGGTCGGCGAGCGGACTACCGCTCGCGGTTCGCGGGCACCCGAGAATCAATCCTTTTCTCCGTGTCGGTGGTGGGCAAACCAACCGGCGACACGGGAGAAGGAAGATCGGTACCTATCTATTGACTCAGTACCTACCTTATATCTGTATTCACGGAGGCTGTCTCACTTTTGGGATCATCTAAATCCTGGATTACCGCTGTTGGGGCTTCTCTCTATACAGCAGTTTTCTGGGAAGAATAACTCCTGCGGTGACTGCCTCAAGTGTATCAGACGCGACATTACAACAGGGTCATGGATCCTGCTGCGTTAAACAAGGTCCAGCTGTTGGACTCCCATGAAATCCGATTTAAGGATATGCAAGACACCCTGGACCAAATGGCCAGGACCATTCAAGTTTTGGTCACCAGATCTGAGCCGAGGGCCGGGAGTTCTGTGTCGACATCCTCCTCGTCTCCATCCAATCCTTCTTCTCCAGCTGTGGCTTCTGGATCTACTTCCATGTCTGCTCCTGTTAACCCCTTCGAGACAAAGGCTGATTTTACTTTTTGTACCCTTTGTGACAATGGCCTTTTTAACATTTCTGCGCTGCTTGTGTTTAGCTGTAATTTTCTTCTTTCCCGTTTACTGAACCCACACACATTAGATATTGTTTTTTTCAGGACAAGAAGGGCTTTCTTTAGATGACATTGTTTTGATTGTATCATATTATTTACTATTAAAAAAATTATAAAATATGGTGAAAAATTTAGAAAAAAATGACTGTTTCTAACTTTTAGTTGAAAAATCTTTTACTCATCTATAAAAGGTAATGAAAAAACCTGCTAAATAGATTCTACTATTTGTCCTGAGTTTAGAAATACCCAATGTTTTTATGTTTTTTTGCTTTTTTCTACCCATTATGGGGCAATAAGTACAGGTAGCGTTTTGCTATTTCAAAGCCATTTTTTCCAAATCTGGTAATTCTTCCCCCCATGTGCCATTTCGGGTATCTTTGAACCCGGCCAATGCAATTTACCCCATCAAGTCATATATTTTTGAAAACTAGACAGCCCAGGGTATTCCAAATGCTAGTATTTTAACTCTTTCCATGCACCATATCTACCACCAGTCTTTGTCAAACTTTATGGTAGTCATTTTTTTGCATTTGTTTTGTCATACACATTTTACTTCAGGTATGAATTAAAATGTTCTAGTTTATGTCACTATCACAAAACACCCCAATATGTGTTCAGCAACATCTCCTGAGCGCAGCGATACCCCACATGAATGATTTTGCCTGGCTGTTTGGGGGCAAAAGGGCCACATTTGGGGCATGCGCATTTTTCAATGTTGAACTTTGGCATTTGGGGATCCACTGCCCATGCCCTATTTGGTACATCTTTGAGCCGGGCCATTTCAGTGTGCCCAATAAACCCATATATTTTTGAAAACTAGACACCCCAGGGTATTTCAAATGCTAGTATTTTAACTCTTTCCATGCACCATATCTACCACCAGTCTTTGTCAAACTTTGTGGTAGTCATTTTTTTGCATTTGGTTTTCCACACACATTTTAATTCAGGTATGAATTAAAATGTTCTCGTATATGTCACTATCACAAAACACCCCAATATGTGTTCAGCAACATCTCCTGAGTACAGCGATACCTCACATGAATGATTTTGCCTGGCTGTTTTGGGGCAAAAGGGCCACATTTGGGGCATGCGCTTTTTTCAATGTTGAACTTTGGCATTTGGGATCCACTGCCCATGCCCTATTTGGTACATCTTTGAGCCAGGCCATTTCAGTGTGCCCAACAAAACCATATATTTTTCAAAACTAGACACCACAGGGTATTTTAAATGCTGGTATTTTAACTCTTTGCATGCACATATTTTACCACCAGCATTTTTTCAAAGTTTGCAGTAATATTTTTGTGTGTGTATTTTTCCCACACACACCTACTTTATGTATGAATTTACAGCTCCTGGTATATGCCGCTGTCACACGACACCCCATAATGTGTTCAGCAACATCTCCTGAGTGCAGTGATACCCCACATGCATGGGTTTGTCATTTTTTGGGGGAACTAAAAGGCCACATTTGGTACGTGTGCATTTTTCTAATTGGAAATTAGATGTGTGGCCATCCTTCCCCCCCGTGTTAATTGGGACGTTGTTGAACCTGGCCCATTCAATTTACCCCATCAAATCATACATTTTTTAAAAGTAGACACCCCACGGGCATTTAATATGCCAGTATTTTAACTCTTTTCCATGCGAGAATTGTTTTAAGCTAATATGCTAATTTTAGGACTTGCTCACAAAAATATATTTTTTATATATATATATATATATATATATATATATATTTTTTTTTTTTATTTTTTTTTAAAAAAAATTTAACATTTTTTTTCAACTTGGAGGTTCCCCTGATAGTGACATCAGTGGGAAATGATTTTTACATTTTACTGTTTTTTTACTATTTTTTTCTAATTATTATTAATTTTATTTTATTTTTTAATTTATTTTTACTAATCACACTGTGATTAGAAAGCTGGGCTCCATTGACTTGCATGGTGAATGCAGTACCTGTATTCAACCTGCAAGTGGAGCCAAAGTTCTCTAGATGGTCTGGACTATCTAGCGAACTTTTAAAATTTGTGGTTCCTGTTACAGGACGGCGGCCATCTTCCTTGATGGCGAAGATTGCCGGCAGCTGCGGCTGTGACCGCTCTCCGGAGCGGTCACAGCCCATCAAAAGGTTAGTGTTTGGTGTCGCTGGATGCCTCCTGATCGAGGCATTCCAGCGACACCATTTAAGTTTAGGAGGCGATCGTCGATCGCCTCCTAAACGCTTTTAAAACGGGCGTCCGCCGCCATACAAAGTATGGCGGATGTTGACGCCCCGTGGAGGGGCCAGAGATGGCCCCTTCGTGCCGATCGCGGCGTTGCTGAATGCCTCGAGGTCGAGGCATTCAGCAACGCTTTTTGGGTGCAGAAAGCTATAGTAGATCGCTTTCTGCACCCGTTTAAAGACGTGCCGGTCCTGGCACGTCAATTGTCGTAAAGCACATGCTTTTCCGTGCCGTGCCAGGACCGGCAATTGTCATTAAGGGGTTAAAAGCCCAGCTCCTGCCTGTTACAGTGGACAGGCTGAATCCTGCCTCGGTTTCCTCAACCAGTGTTCTATTCAATTTGAACTCGCTAGTTTCCTTCTGAGAAAGCCAAAGTGGGTTATCTCATTTCACTGTTATCTGGTAAAGCCTTGGCCTGGGCATCACCATTGTGGAAAAGGACTCTCATTTGATATACAACTGTACTTTCTTTATTTCTGCGTTTCGGAAAACATTTGATGTTCCTGGGAAAGCCACCACAGCCTCTTTATCCTTGCTACATACCGTCCAAGGCTCTCGCTCGGTTGCTAGAATTTAAAACCTTGGTAGCCTAAGTTAACTGGTCGGATGAAGCCCTTATTGCAGCTTTTTACGACGGGTTATCAGAAGGTTTAAAGGATGAGCCATCTACCCGAGACCAACCCGCTGACCTTGATGAATTTGCCTCCTTGACCCTGAAACTGGATAACCGTATCCGTGAGAGACAGTCATACAAGGCTAAAAGATATGAACATACTTTCTATCATCAACGCCGCTCCCTTTCTCCTCAGGGGCCGACTTCACCTGCTCTGCCACCGGAGGAACTCATACAATTGGGAGCTACTAAACTGTCTCTAGTAGAGAAAGCTCGTTGCAGGTCACATGGACTTTGTACGACACTGCACCAATAAACCAGGAAATGCTCACTCCCAGTCCAAGTAAAGGAGTCTTACCTGGGAGAACATCTTTCAGCTCCTAATTTTGAAAATAACTTGCTTGATCCTGTTCCTTTGGAGTGGAGTGGAAGGAAGATCTTCTCTTCTGCTATGTTGGACTCGGGGGCTGCTGGCTCCTTCATCGACAAGTCCTTTGCCCTCCTGCACAAGTTGCCTCTTCTCCAAGTTATACCCCCGATTGCCATTTCTGCCATTGATGGACATCCGTTACAACCCTCGTTCATCACTCAACGAACTTCTCCGTTATTACTTTTGGTCGGGATACGCCACCTAGAAACTATCTTTCCATGTCATCTCATCCCCGTCCTGTTGCTTTAGGCCTTCTGTGGCTACAGTTACACAACCCTTCGATCAATTGGTTCACCGGGGACATTATTGTATGGGGTCCTGCCTGTACACAGCAATGTCTTCCTAATACCTTTATTAAAAACACCTCTATTTCATCTGTAACTGCTTGATACCCTGGGCATATCAAGAATATCGGGATGTTTTCGATAAAATGCAAGCAGAGGTTTTACCTCCCCACAGACCTTACAACTGCCCTATATAACTCTTACCTGGCACGTTACCCCCCTCGAGGACCTACTTATCCATTGTCCTTGCTCGAATCTCAAGTTCTAGAAGATTACATCAAGGATAATTTGAAAAGAGGGTTCATTAGCAAATCTACCTCCCCTGCTGAAGCAGAAAGATGGTGGTTTGAGACCGTGCATTGACTATCAGGGTTTGAACCATATAACTGTCAAAAACAAATACCCGCTGCCACTCATCCCCAAGTTATTTGATCACTTGAGGGATTCTACCGTTTTCACTAAATTAGATCTCCGTGGAGCCTACAATCTACTTCGTATTCGTAAGGGGGATGAATGGAAGACTGCTTTCAATACAAGGATGGGACATTCTGTGTATACCATCATGCCCTTTGGGTTATGTAACGCTCCTGCTGTGTTTCAGGAATTCATCAATGACATTTTCCGTGATATATCCTTTCAATTCGTCATAGTTTATCTGGATGATATCCTGATTCATTCTCCAGATCTCCACTCACATCGTACACATGTTCGCATTGTTTTGAATGGTCTTCGTCAGAATAGATTATACGCCAAGCTCGAGAAATGCCTGTTTGAAGTTCCTCATGTCTCTTTTTCTGGGTTTCAGCCTTATGGATTTGAGATGGACCCTGTGACAGAATGACCTGTCATACAGGGCCCCAAGGTAGACAGAGATGGCTCCAGCCTGGCTGCATAACAAACATGGCTCAAGCAGGAACTCCATTGTGTTAACAAATCCCATTAATAGGATTACTGCCAGGAGGATATTCAGTAGCCAAAGGGGATTAAAGGTTGGATCGTCTACATGTACCTGTTTATTAATGTTAATTCAATTATGTGGATATATAAGGCTATGTTTTACAACAATAAAATGTTCCATTTGTTCTTCACAATCATGGTGGTCGTGACTACTTTTGTGATCTAAGACGAAGATCCATCTATTAGCCTTTTGAGGCTGGAAACTATCCTGGAGGGACAGACGAAGGATTCATAGGGTATCTATAACCCTAACTAAGCAACCCATTACAGACCCTACAAAACTTTCTGCCATCTCGGAATGGCCAGAACCTTAAGCATTACGACCCCTTCAAAGATTTTTAGGCTTTGCTAATTATTATAGGAAATGTATTAAAAATGTCTTTAATATCACCAATATGACCAAAAAGGGGTCTGATTGTAAAAACTCGTCGGTGGAGGCCCTTCAGGCCTTTAATTTACTTAAGAGTGCCTTTGCTACTGCCCCTGTATTACAACACCCTGACGCTATCAAGCCTTTTGTCGTTGAGGTGGATGCTTCTGAAGTTGAGGTAGGAGCTGTACTCTCACAGAGAAAAGATTTCAACACTAAACTCCATCCGAGTGCCTATTTTTCCAAAAAGAAATTCTACGGCCAAGATGAATTATGACGTCGGGAACCGTGAACTGTTGGGCATTGTTATATGGCTCTTCAAGAGTGGAGACATCTTCTGGAGGGGGCGAGGAATCCCATAACTATTTTAACTGATCATAAGAACCTAGAGTTTCTTAGTGTCAGGGTCCTCAGCAAGGACCCCAACGAAGCAACTCATCTGAGTACCCGCCAATGGCGGGCACCAGTTCCCACGCCGCTGCCGTCCTCACTGCTGCTCCGCCATCTGAGTATAGACGCGCGCGCGCCCCCACCTCTCTTTGTGGATTCCTGAATGGAGAAGGCGGGGAACGCGCGTCAACGATGTTACGCACGGAGGCGGGGCGACCCCTGGTGGTAGCTTTAAAAAAACCAGCACTGAGTATCACTCAGTGCTCAGTTATTGTGCCTAACGGAGCTCTATTGTATTGCTGCTTTTTTCTATTGATTCCTGCTGTTGACACTTGGCTATTTGTACACCGTTGATGCTGACTTCTACGTTCCTGACCCTTGGCTAGAGTACCGTTTATGCTGATTTCTCCGTTCCTGACCCTTGGCTATTGAATATCGTTTATGCTGATTTCTCCGTTCCTGAACCTTGGCTAATAAATACAGTTTACGCTATTTTCTCCTGAATTGCCATCTGTCCTCACCGCTGTGAGGTATCCTGCATACTGGGTTCCTCACCTCGAATCCCCGACACTTAGCCATGCTAAAAGACTAAATCCCAGGCAAGCTAGATGGTCTTTGTTTCTTTCTAGATTTCTATTCTTTATCTCATATCGTCCGGGGTCCAAGAATGTCAAGGCGGATGCGTTGTCCAGACAATTTGTATCTGACATGGATACTAAATCGGTGCCTGAACCTATTTCCCCATCCTGGATTATTTCTGCAGTCTCCATCCACTTATATCCCCCCCGGTTTCCCGTATCCTTAAGACTCAGACCGAGACTTCTGTTCATAGTAAGTGGCCTATGGATACTCTGTTAGTTCCTGCTTCTGAAAGAGAAAACATATTGTCCTGGGCACAAGCATCTCAACCCGCAGGCCATCCTAGTGCTCGACGTACCATTGAGATTGTAAGTAGGCAGTTTTGGTGGCCTGAAATAAAATATGATTGCGTGGATTATGTCACCTCCTGTACCGTCTGCGCCATCGCCAAAGGTTCCCATGCTAAGCCCTCAGGTTTACTTCAACCTTTGCCCATTCCCCTTCGACCCTGGACGCACTTAGCGATGGACTTTACCGTAGACCTTCCTCCGTCGGAGGGCAATACAGTAATTTGGGTGGTGGTAGTAGATCGGTTTTCTAAATTGGCACATTTTATTCCCCTCCCTAAATTACCATCGGCTCCTGAGTTGGTTCCTGTTTTTGTTAACAATGTTATCCATTTCAATGGCATCCCGCTTCAAGTAGTATCGGATCGAGGTGTACAATTTAACCTTCTATGCCTCCTTAGGCATATCTCTAGCTTTTTCCTCTGCTTATCACCCCCAAACTAAGAGTATCTCGGAAAGAACCAATCAGACCTTAGAACTGTTTTTGCGTTTATTTATCAATGCCCACCAGGATAATTGGACTTAACTCCTGCCTTGGACAAAATTTGCCAGAAATAACACCGTTCATGTCTCCGCTAAAGTTTCATCCTTTTTCTGTAATTACAGCTATCATCCTTCCTCTCTGCCCACTTCATTAGGTGATTCCCAGGTTCCAGCAGTATATGTGAAACAATTACCGTTAGTTTGAGACAAAGTTCACCAATCCTTATTTAAGGCAGCCCGTACTTTCAAACACCAATCCGACCATCATCATCGTTTGGGTCCCTTCTTTATGGCAGGTGATAGGGTCTGACTATCTACCAAAAACATTAAACTTAAAAGTTCCATCCATGAAACTAGCCCCTCGATATATCGGTCCTTTCTGGATACTTCGTAAAATTAATCCTGTCGCACACAAATTGCTCCTTCCCCCGTCTCTTAGAATACCCCATGTTTTTCATGTTTCCCTGCTTAAGCCCCTTACCTGTAATCGGTTCTCCAAATGTACTCCTCGTCCTCGTTCGGTGATTGTAGATTTCCATTCTGAATATGAAGTGCAGTCCATCTTGGATTCTAAGAAAGTTACACTGGAAGGGCTACGGTCTGGAGGAAAGGTCAAGTGTTTTTTCCAAGGATTTACATGCTCCTGAATTGCTCCAGTCCTTTCATAAAAACACCCTGATAAACCTGGGAATATACGGCTTTCGGCCGGCCCTCGGGGAGGGTGTAATATCACGTCCTCGGCACCAGTCGCCGGGAGTCTGCTCGCAGATCACGGGGACCCGATACTGCTGTCTCCAGGTCCCGTGGTTGGCGAGCGGACTACTGCTCGCGGTTCGCGGACTACCGCTGGCGGTTCACGGGCACCCGAGAATCAATCCCGTTCTCTCCGTGCCAGTGGTTGGCCTGGGAGAAGGAAGATCAGTTCAGGGAACTCCTTGACAGGCAAATCAAGGGTTTCCCGTCGATGCCTGCCATCCGGTCCGTCCACCAGGGGCGTGGCTGGTGCCGTGGACGTGATGGACGCCTGGAGGCGCAGCCATGACGTAGGTTGGAGGTGGAGCTTTTTGAGTGGCGACAGATTTAAAAACCCCAAGAAGTACTTCTCACAGGCACCCTGTAGTGGTCTTTTCCTATGTTCCTGAGTTTGCTGCCGATTCCTGTTTGATCATTGCCTGCCTGACTTCCCATTTGCCTTGTGATTCTGTGCTTCTGCTCGTGTGACCTGTGTACCGACCCGGCTAATCTGACTACCTGCTTCGTTACCTACTCGGCTGTCCAGAGCATTCTTTTGGATTTATCTCCTCCTTGGCTCGAGTTCATCCTGTCTGCATTGTACCTATCTACTGACTCAGTAACTAGCTTATATCTGTATTCACGGAGGCTGTCTCACTTTTGGGATCCTGGATTACCGCTGTTGGGGCTTCTCTCTATACAGCGGTTTTCTGGGCAGAATAACTCCTACGCTGAGTGCCTCAAGTGTATCAGACGCGGCAGCTTATTGAGTTGATCTATAC
The DNA here is from genome assembly GCA_029215755.1 of Spea hammondii. Classification (NCBI taxonomy): domain Eukaryota; kingdom Metazoa; phylum Chordata; class Amphibia; order Anura; family Pelobatidae; genus Spea; species Spea hammondii. The sequence goes on along the minus strand of JARDYJ010000004.1, from coordinate 18,083,378 downwards.
CTGCAGTGTGTGTTTATTTGATCCATACCCTCAGTGCTGAGTTTACATGGGATTTCCAGTTGATCTATACCTGCAGTGCTGGGTTTGTGTGTTCTGTTGATCTATACCTGCTATACTACGTTTCCATACATTATTATTGTATACCTGCAAATACAGGGTTTTTTATGATCTATTCATGCACATGCTGTTTACAGGTATTGTTTATTTGATCTATACCTGTACTACAGGAAGTAAAAGAGAGGTGTGGCTTAGTGAATAAGGGGACAAAAGGACTCTGGGGATGATTAGGGGGGGGAGAGGACCTCTCAGTGTCACGGTATTGTCAGAAAGAGGAAAGACCGCACTGACCCTCAGAGTCTTCCCCTAATCTGCAGTCGATGTGGCAAATATTGTTTTTGGTGCGGGAGCGGAGCGAGTGATTGCATGCTAGGGAGCGTGGAACACAGCCCAAGGAAATGCTTTCCTGGGGTCCAATTTCTTTCAATATAAAATATATTGGCAGCAGGATCTAATATATATATACATATATATATATTATATGCAGCAGGGGCTAATATATATCAGCAGCAGGGGCGAATAACATATCGGCAGCAGGGGCTAATATTAAAATATGAAAAATAACGGCTAGTTCAGCTGTTATTTTTAAATTATATTTCAAACACGGCCTTTACTTCAAAGAGATAAGCACATATTATATAGTTAAAAGTGCATGTCTAAATCTATCTATATATCCATATATATCTATATATATATATAATATATATACATACATATATACATATATAAACAGGGCCTTGAATGTTTTGTCCCCTGAAGTCACTACAAATTCAGGAGGGCGTTTTATCTCTGGATAAGTAAAAATGAAATAGTTCCTACTGTAAATTAAGTAAACAGATAACCAAACACACACACCAGGACAGGCTTTTCCACACCGACACCCAGACACACACACACCAGTACAGGCCCTGCCACACCGACACCCAGACACACACACCAGTACAGGCTCTGCCACACCAATATCCAAACACACACACCCCAGGACAGGCTCTGCCACACTGACACCCGAACACACACACCAGGACAGGCTCTGGACAGGCACACCGACACCCAATCACACACACCAGGACAGGCTCTGCCACACCGACACCTACACACCACAGGACAGGCTCTGCCACACCGACACCCAAACACACACACACCAGAACAGGCCCTGCCACACTGACATTCAATCACAAACACCAGGACAGGCTTTGCCACACTGACACCCGCATCCGGATGGTTTCCACGGACGGTTTCCCTCAGCCTGCCTGTGGCATCTTTGCCCCCAAAACAGCTTGCCTGTGGCAACTTTGCCACCAAAACAGCCTGCCTGTGGCATCTTTGCCACCAAAACAGCCTGCCTGTGGCATCTTTGCCCCCCTTACACATCCATGCTATCACACACACATATTCATTCACTCGTTCACAAATATTTATTCACCAATTCACAGATAATCATTCACTCATTCAGATATTCATTCATACATATTTTAAGGTAGGGGCCTGAAGCTGCAGCTCCATCATCCCCTAAGTCAATCTGGCCCTGCACCGGCCCACCGGGCAAATGCCCGGTGTGCCCGATGGCCAGTCCGGGCCTGTATACACAAACACACATTATATACCGTATTTGCTCGATTATAAGACAAGGTTTTTTCCAGAGCAAATGCTCTGAAAAATACCCCTCGTCTTATAATTGGGGTCGTCTTATAATCAGACCTCAAATAGGTCTGACTATGAGACTAAGATCCAGATCCCCCACAGCGATGCAGGGGACCTGGATCCTCCTGTGTTATGCCCGCCCAATTTACAGGTGCTTCTGAGTCCCCGGTGCTCAGTTGTCTACGCAAATCGCGTAGAGCTCTACACGCTGCTCGGACTAAGCACCGGGGACTCAAAAGCACTGGTAAGTTTGGAGGAGGGAGGGGGAGGGAGTGTTAAATGGGGGGCATAAGGCATTTCTGGAGGCAGAGTGCTCTGTGAAATGCCTTTTAACCCCCTTAATGCCACTCTTCCTCCAGAAATACTTTTTAACCCTCTATACGCCACTGCCTCCTGAAATGCCTTATACCTCCCTATATGCCACTCTGCCCCATAATATGCCTTTTAACCCCCTAAATGCCAGAGTGGCACATAGGGGTATAAGGCAGTTCTGGAGGCAAAGTGGCACATAGGGGGTCAAAAGGCATATCATGGGGCACAGTGGCATATAGAGGGTTAAAAGGCGTATCATGGGGCACAGTGGCATTTAGAGGGTCAAAAGGCATATCATGGGGCACAGTAGCATATATGGGGTATAAGGCATTTCTGGGGCAGAGTGGCAAGCCTGGGGGCAGATGTGCATAACTGGAAATTAAAACAAAATATTTTTCTCAATCGTAGCTTTTATTAACAAACAATAGTTCACATAGTTTACATGAATTAACATTTACCGGTAAAACTTTTTTCCTATAGGGTCGTCTTATATTCAGGCTTTTTCTTTTTTCATAAATTAATATTCAGATTTTGGGGGAGTTGTCTTATAATCGAGCAAATACGGTATATATAAATTCCAAATCATTCATGATGTCCTGATGAAAGTCTATAAGTAAAGCGACTGAAACGTTGACTTGTAATATGGAGTTTCGTGAAATTATTTAAAAACAAGTCCCATGAGTGCCGGCAACTACTTTTGGAATTTATATGCATTACTGCTGCAGTTACCAGGCACCGGGCAGAGCAATTAAGGTTGGTGTGCAATTGTATATTTTGGACATATATATATTAGGGCTGCAACTAACGATTATTGTAATAATCTATTAGTTGGCCGATTATTTTTTCGATTAATCAGATAAAAAAAAATGCAATTTTTTTTAATTTAAAATAATGTAATAAAAAGACTTACAATTTACACTTTCATCTCTTTATCACAATGGCATTTCTCTATTCACCTTCTTATTTTACCGCATAATAATAAAAGCTACAAGAACCCAAACACAGTGTTTCTCAAACTAGGTTTTAAGTTATTAGTAAATAATTCATATGTTAACTATTTTTCATATTTAATAAAAACTATGAGAAAAAAGCCTTGTTTATATTTTCTTTTATATACCAAACTGTCCCCAGTTATGCACATGTGACCCCCAGCTTGCCACTCTGCCCCCAGATATGCCTTATACCTCCTATATGCCAGAGATTCCACTGTGCCCCCTGATATGCCACTGTGTCCCCTGATATGCCTTATACTCCTTATATGCCAGTGATATGCAACTGAACCCCCTGATATACCTTTTACCCCAGATATGTTTTATGCCCCCCTGATATGCCTAATATCGATATGCCTTATACCCCTATATGCCACTGTGCCCCCTGATATGCCTTATAACTTCCAATATGCCACTCACCCCCATTTATGCCTTATACCTCCCTATATGCCAATGTGCACCCTGATATGCCACTCCACCCCCCATTTATGGGCCCTGCACCACCCTGAAATTCATTATACTCCCTGATTCACCACTCTGCTTCCCCCAGATATACCACTCTGAAATTCATTATACTCCCCATACACCACTCTGCTACCCTGAAATTCATTATACCCCCCATACACCACTCTGCCTCCTCCCCCCTCCCATACACCACTCTGCCTCCTGTCAGCAACGGAGGTTCACAAGACACCAGGGAGTCGGGTGGAGAGGCAGACTGGTGTATGGGAGGGGGAAGGAGGCAGAGTGGTGTATGGGAGGGTGGCTCCCATACACCCCCCTGCCTCCTCCCCCCTCCCATACATCACTCGGCCTCTCTCCCGACTCCCTGGAGTTTTGTGAACCTCTGTTGCTGACAGGCACTTTCACTGGAGCTTCATAGAAGCCTCAGCATAAGTGAAGGGGAGTAACGGAGGCTGTCTGTGCACATCGTGCAGACCCCCACCGGCTGCCAGAGAATCGAGGTCTCCTGCAGAGGATCATCCTCTCTGTCAGCTGGTGGGGGTCTGCACAATGTGCACAGACAGCCTCCATTACTCTCCTTCACTTACGCCGAGGCTTCTATGAAGCTCCGGTGAAAGTGCCTGTCAGCAACGGAGGTGATGCTGGTGCTGCATCGGAAGTGGAGGGGAGAGACGGAAGTTGTCTGTGCACATCCCACGGACACCCACTGGGTGACAGTAAGGGGAATCCAGGTCCCCTGCAGCATTGCGGGGGATCTGGATTCTAGTGTTATAATTCGATCTCTGTTTATATAAGGAGAGGAGTTTTTCCAGTTATTTGCTCTGAAAAAAAACTTTTTATAAATCGATTTGACTAATCGATAATGAAAATCGTTGTCAACGATTTTCATTAACGATTAGTTGGTTCAGTCCCAATATATATACATACATACACACAGAATGTATATGTAGCGTTTTATAATTGGCCCCCCTACTTTGGTCCCTGTCCCTCCCTAAATATCAAAGCTGGAGACGCCACTGAACCTTGGCAACAAAAGTGAGTACATCCCTAAGTAGAAATGTCCAAATTTCCGCTCAACGGTGTCAGTTGACTCCTTAGTGTTACAAGGTCTGAATGGGAAGCAGGTGGTGTTAAGTTTGGTGTTATCGCTCTCACACTCTCTCATACTGGTGACTGGAAAATATAACATGGCACCTCACGTCAAAGAGCTCTCTGAGGATCTGAACACAAGAATTGTTGCTCTACATGAAGATGGCCTAGGCTATAAGAAGATTGCCAAGGCCTGAAACTGAGCTGCAGCACTGTGGGCAAGACCATACAGCGGTTTCACAGCACAGGTTCCACTCAGAACAGGCCTCGCCATGGTCCACCAAAGAAGTTGAGTGCACGTGCTCAGCGTCATATCCAGAGGTTTTCTTTGGGGAAATAGACATATGAGTGCTGCGAGCATTGCTGCAGAGGTTGAAGGGGTAGGGGGTCAGCCTGTCAGTGCTCAGACCATACACTGCACACTGCATCAAACTGGTCTGCATGGCTATTTTCAGAAAGCCCAGATCCCCACCAACACGTGTACAGAAGTGCTATAAAATATGATACTTCCCAGTGTCTTCGACCGCCCAAATATCACTCTTCCTCAGAGTGCAACAATACGAATAGATCCAAAGTTGAGCCGCAATGACATGGAAGGGAAAAAAAATAAAATAGTGTAATATAGTCAAGTAAAACAATGAATATGTAGTGGTGTAAGTACCAAATATCAAGCCCATCTGATGATTCTTTGGAAAAATCTCTTTAATATCTTCTTAAAACTCTAAAAATTTATAAAACAAACCGCAATAGTGATAGTAACTCTGATCATGGAATATATAGGAAGTTGAATTGCACTTACAATTGGGTTAAGCGCAAATGGCAATAACCATATTTAATGTCCTTTGAGTCCACGGCACAGTCCGATAAAGAAAGTAAAAAATGTCTTTTAAAACTGCTATATTGATGACATCTTGATCATCTGGAATGGGACTATCGATAACCTCAATCAATTCCTCACTTATGCGAATCAAAAGCAACACAATTTACAGTTCACTTCATGTATTGACTAGAAAGAAATAAACTTCTTAGATTTGACCCTATACACCCATGAAGAACAAATATGCTCCAGAACCTTTTTCAAGCCAACAGATGGGAATGGTTTTATCCACTACTCCAGTTGCCATCATCCAAGTTGGCTTTGAAACATCCCAAAGGGCCAGGTAGCACGCATACGGAGAAACTGCACAGAAGAAAAAGATTTCCTTAGCCCGAGCCAATCCATACTATCCAAATTCACAGATAAGAATTATCCCCAGGAACTGTTAGATAATAGTTTAGCATCTATAAAAAAAACTAAAACAGGATGATTTCCTAAATGGTGCAAAATCCCGGAACAACTTCAATTTTTCTTTTTTAAACAAATATAATCACAGTGCCTTTGCAATTAAAAAAGCCCTTACTAAATGCTGGCCTATCCTCAAACAAGATAATATATTAAGAGAACATTTACCTAATCAGCCAAATATTATCTATAGGAAAACTGAAAACCTGTGACCTCCCGAGAATTAAAAAAGAACCTGAACATCAATTTCTGCCACCAAAAACTCCAGGATTCTATAAGTGGGGTAGATGTAAGCTTTGCAAAACATACAGTTTACAATCACCAATGTTAAATGTACAAACACAGGTAAAGAATATGAGATTAGAGATTTCATACACTGCAATACCATTAACGTCATCTATTTATACACGGCACTCCCATCTATGTTGAGACAAAAATACTGTGCTCTTAGCCCTAGTTAGATAAAGTGGTGTAACTCTGAGTGACAATTTCATTCACCTTTTTAATTAATTTTTTCCCCTCTATTTTTTCTTTATATCTAGAATTTTTTTTAACTCCATTCTCAATAATAACCTAAGAATCTCCCTTCATATTTATCGTGTCATGGGATTAGAAATAAAAATATTAAAAAATATTAAACTTACCTTATGAAAAAATATTAAAATTAACTTCTCTTATGAAAAAATTAGAATACACCTTCATAAAGTTCTTTTGAGTTTAAATAAGAATCTCAAGCTCACATAAATAATACCTTCACCTTTATTCACTTTTAGTTAAAAAAAAACCCAAAAAACTTGAATTAAGACATATACACAAATACATTTATAACCTTTTTTATTTATTTATCCTTTTGCCCATGGATGATCCGGGAAACTCTTTAGCCCACTATAAAAAACACTCGAGCGAGCTAAACGGAGACACAGATACACATCCAGACAACATGAATTTAGTGCCCTGCCTCCATCTACCGTCTCCCTCAAGTTTGAAGTCAGACTGTGCACGAGTGAATAATAAATTTGAGTGATGCTGACAGGACGACGCTCTATGTGATACGCGATGATGTCAGGATCCAGGAAGTAACGCAGAATAAAAAGCCGGCAACGGTGCATGGACATACAGAAACTTTCTCCTGAGGAAGCCAAGAGCGAAACGCGTCGAGAGCAGTTTTAAAAGACATTTTTTTACTCTTTTTTTACCGGACTGTGCTGTGGACTCAGAGGATCAAGGGACATTAAATCTACTATATATGGTTATTGCCATTTGCGCTTAACCCAAGTGCAATTCAACTTCCTATATATTCCATGATCAGAGTTACTATCACTATTGCGGCCTGTTTTATAATCTTTTTCCTTTTTTAGGGTTTTAAGAAGATATTAAAGAGATTTTTCCAAAGAATCATCAGATGGGCTTGATATTTCTACTTTGTTTGTGAGTGGTACTTACACCTCTACATATTCATTGTTTTACTTGACTATATTAAGCTATTTACACTTTTTCCCCTTCCATGTCATTGCACCCCAACTTTGGATCTATCTGCATTGCTATTGTCTCAGAAGGAAGCCTCTTCTAGAGATGATGCACAAGAAAGCCTGCACACAGTTATCTGAAGACAAGCAGACTAAGGATATGGATTACTGGAACCATATTCTGTGGTCCGACGAGACCAAGATAAACTTATTTGATTCAGGTGGCGTCAAGAGTGTGTGGAGGCAACCAGGTGAGGAGTACAAAGACAGGTGTGTCTTGCCTACAGCCAAGCATGGTGGTGGGAGTGTCATGGTCTGGGCCTGCATGAGTGCTGCCAGCACTGGGGAGCTACAGTTCATTGAGGGAACCATGAATGCCATAGTGTACTGTGACATACTGAAGCAGAGAATAATCCCCTCCCTTCGGAGACTGGGCAGCAGGGCAGTATTCCAACATAACACACCTCCAAGAGGACTGCTGCCTTGCTAAAGAACCTGATGGTAAAGGCAGTGCTGAAAAATACTAATACTAATAATAATAATAATGATGGTGGCCACGCAAAATATTGCCACTTTGGCCATTTCCACTTAGGGGTGTACTTCCTTTTGTTGCCAAGATTTAGAAATTAATGGCTGTGTGTTGTGTTATATTTGAGGGGACAGCAATTTTACACTGTTGAACAGGCTGTACACTCACTACTTTACATTGTAGCAGAGTGTCATTTCTTCAGTGTTGTCACATGAAAAGATATAATAAAATATTTACAAAAATTTGAGGGATGTACCCACTTTTGTTAGATACTGTATATGTGTATCTATATCTGTATTTTGATATTTGGTATATTACTATACCAAATATATATAAATATATATTTGGTATATTTAAGATATATGTATATATTATATTACCATATTTGCTCAATTATAAGACGACCCTGATTATAAGACGACTCCCCAAAATTTGATTATTAATTTAGGAAAAAAAGAAAAATCTTGAATATAAGACTACCCTAAAAAAAAAGTTTTATTAGTAAATGTTTATTCACATGTAAACTATTTTTATATTTAATAAAAACTATGATTGAGAAATGCATTTTTTGTTTTTATTTGCCAACCTGCCCCCCAGATATACCTTATACCCCCTTATATGCCACTCTGACCTCCAGAAATGCCTCTCTGCCATTCTTACCCTCCCCCGACTTACTAGTGCTTCCCTAGACTTCTCCTCTTGCTTCAGATTCCTTGGTGCGTCGGGATGACAGCCGGTGGAGGTCTGTGCGCTTGCTGCACTTCTGCCCGGGCTTCTATGAGGGACATCGCACAGACCTCCACCAGCTGCCGAAGAGGGAGGGTCCGGGTCCCCTGCAGCGCTGCGGGGGGATCTGGATCTTAGTCTTGTAGTCTATTTGAGCTCTGATAAGAAGACTAGCATTTGCTCTGAAAAAAACCTCGTCTTAAAAATCGAGCAAATGTGGATCTTAGTTTCATAATCAGACCTATTTGAGACGAGGGGTATTTTTCAGAGCATTTCCTCAAAAGCACACCCCTTGAAGACAGCCTACCTACCTTTCTAGAACCCATACGTGAACATATTCGATTTAGTGCAACATCCCCGTTTTGGCATATGTAGAAGCCCAGAAGCACCTTACGGCTATCCCATGAGTGTTTCAATTAGGGATGCACCAAAATATCAGTGCCCGAAACATATCGAGTGAAAATCACATTGGCAAAATACCGAAATAAAAAAAACAAAAAAAACCATAAATAATGGTCTACAATGGCCCTGGCTGCTTACCTGTGCGTTGCTCGCACACACTGTGCGATCAAAATATCTTGGTCCTTCCAGGGGAAACAGGAACCCAGTGTTGTCACACGAATTTATCTCACGTCACATGCTCCCTTTCTGCTTCCCCTAGGCGGGACAAGAGAAGTTGTTTGCGCAGAGCAACGCAGAGGGAAGCAGCGGCCCCTGCTGAAGTCTGCGAGTGGCCCCGAGATCTGCAGTTTGTGCAATCACATTGCATATTTAAATGCTTATCGCATGCTTTCTTTCTCTTCTTTCCTCTAATATGACATGCATGCGTCAAAACTCTGTTACACAGAATGAGATTACATCAAGACACCCACGAACAAACACTGATGAGATCCTGGTAAAAGCAGGAGAAAACAAACAATCTTAATTACGATATTGTAATATTTTAGGCAACTTCAGCAATTGAAGTTTGACAGTAACAAATGCAATTTTTGGTCAAACATTGTATCTTATGTATTTTAAGAAGAACCAAGGCATTGTAAATGAATCTTTACCTAGGAAAGAAGGAAGTTACAACAAATACCCGACAGAAAAACAAAATGTTAGAAAAAAAGTTAGATTTCACAATAAATCTCTGAAGATGAAGACCTATAAGAAAGTTGTCTTTTTATTATGGTGAAATTAATTTAAAGATGTAGTTTGATGCTACACCCTTTTTTGTAAAATATTTAACATTTCTGCTCCAGTTAACTTACTGTAAGTTACAGATCAAAGAAGAATACATTTATAGTGCAAAAATCAATGTAACTTAAAAACATACATTTATCATCTGTTACTGTGTCAATTTTGACTAAAGTCAGATTTAAGTACAGGAGGGACTATGAATCAGATACGTCTCTGCAGATGTTACATCATAGTTACACTTTTGCAAGTCTTTTTTGCAAGTCTTTTTTGCATCTATCTATCCATTATTTCGGAATGTTGAAGTGTTTGTGGTCTGTGTATGCACAAAGTAACATCAAGGACATGCCCAAACACATAATAAGCCAAAGTCAGCATGTTGCGAGATCAGATATGTTATAACCTTGAGGACATTAATACAGGTCCATTTTTATTTTCTTTCTTGTGCACGTGGGTCTTAGGAGAAACATTTCTTTTAACGCACAGCCTAGAGCACAAAAAAACAAAAACATAATTACAAGACTAAGAAATCTGTGTCAGGTAAGTGTTTATTTTTTTTCCTGTTTGGAAGAACGCATAATAACCCCTTGACGTCAATTGCCACGTCATGACATTAAAAAGGTGTACCATCCCTTTCTTCTCCCAAACAGTGTTGCTGTAATGCCTTGACATTGAGGCATTCAGCAACACTGAAATCTACAGCAGTGGCCCCATGTGGCCCCTCCCCCAAATCACCCGATTTAAAAGAGCTTAAACAGTACTGAAAACCCACCCCAGGACACACTGATGGCAGTGCCAATTAAAAAAGTGAAATAAAAATTAACGTTTTTGTTTTTAAAAAAGGAAAATATTTAAAAATACAAAAGACTTAAAACTTGGTAACATGTAAAAAATAATTGCCTGATGTCACAATCTCATTATTTAGGAGCAAGTCTTTAAATTAGCGCTATATCATCACCAAAATTCTCCCCTTAATGATGAATTTAAAATTAAAATAAGTTAAAATACTGGCATTAAAAACGCCCATGGGGTGTCTAGTTTTAAAAAAGATATGATTTGATGGGATAAATCAAAAATTGGCTGGGTTCAAATTAGTCCCAATAATAGGACATGGGCACAAACTGACCAGATGTCAAAATTCCCAAACATGCACACCTGTGTCCAATTTTAGCCCCCAAACAACCCGACAAACCCAATGTGTTGGGGTATCACTGTATTTGGGAGATGTTGCTGAACACATATTGGGGTATGGTTTGACAGTGGCACATAGCAAGAGCTGTAAATTAATACCTCAAGTAGAGAGAGTGTGTGTGTGTGTGTGTGTGTATAAACATTACTACCACGAAGTTTGACAAAGGCTTCTGCTAGAATTAGTACATACACAGGGGTGTCTAGTTTTAAAAAATATAAGATTTAATGGGGCAAATTGAATTGTCCTGCTTCCAAGATCGCCCACATAGGAAAAAGGGGCAGAATTTTCAACCCTTCAAAATTCCAAGTTGAGAAAATGAACTACCCATGTCACAAATATGGCCTATTATCAACAGAAAAACCCAACAAACCCATGCATGGGCATATTCACTGTACTCAGGACATGTTGCTGAACACATGTTGGGTATTGTTTGACAGTGACTTACTAGGAGCTGTAAAGTCATACAAAGTTTGACTAAGGCTGATGGTAGAAGTGCATAGAAAGAGATAAAATATCAGCATTTGAAATACTCTGGAATATCTAGTATTCAAACTTATATGGTTTGATGGAAGTAAAAAGAAATGTCCAGCTTCAAGGATGTCCCAAATAGGACACGGGGGCAGTATGACCATATTAGAAAAAAAATATTATTTTGTTTTGCTACTTGTACTATAAGAAGAAAAAGAAAAAAACAAAAACATTAGGTACAGTATCTCACACCCCTCACATTTCTGTAAATATTTTATTATATATTTTTATGTGACAACACTAAAGAAATGACAATGTAGAGTAGTGATTGTACAGCCTGTATAAGAGTGTAAATTTGCTGTCCCTTTACAACAACTCAACACACAGCCATTAACCCCTTCCGTACCGGGATGTACCTGGTACTTCCTGGTCACGTCACCACCAGACCAGGACATACCACCAAGTACGTCATCCCCAAAAACCACCCCCACATCGCCACAATCGTGGTGATCGCGGGGGAGCTGCTGCCTGCTGTCTGACCAGGACTCTGGGCAGACCAGCACAGCCACTCCGAGCCTGTGATCACTCCCACACAGTGATTCTGTAGGCTGAAAACGCGATTGCAGGATGACAATCCTGGCCATATTGGGTGGTTTCCAAATCAGGCCAAGTTAATGAATATATTTTGGATAATCTTTTCCCATTGGTTCAATGTGTGTACAATTTTTATGTATACAAAACTGTAAAAAAAATGCGTTTTATTTATTTTCCCCGCTTTTTCCAGTTTATTTCAAACAAAACAATGTACTACCCACCTTAACCCCTTCGCGACCTTTGCCGGTTCAGGACCGTCATAACAAGAAGGTCACTAAATGACCTTTGACGGTCCTGAACCGTCAAAAAATTAAATAAGCTTAGAAAGTGATCAAGGATCACTTTCTTCGCTTAAACGGCCTTGCTGCAATGCCTCGATGTCGAGGCATTCAGCAAGGCCGAGATCGGCATCGGGGGCCATGTCTGGCCCCTCCCCGGGGCGTCAACAGCCGCCATACATTGTATGGCGGCGGACGCCCGTTTTAAAAGCGTTTAGGAGGCGATCAACGATCGCCTCCTAAACTTAAATGGTGTCGCTGGAATGCCTCGATCAGGAGGCATCCAGCGACACCAAACACTTACCTCTGGGTGGGCTGTGACCGCTCCGGAGAGCGGTCACAGCCGCCGCTGCCGGTGATCTTCGCCATCAAGCAAGATGGCGGCGGCCCTGGAAATAAAACAATAAAGACGAAAAAGTTCGCTAGAGGGTCTCCAGACCCTCTAGAGAACTGGCTCCACTTGCTGGTTGAATACAGGTACTGCATTCAACCATGCAAGTCAATGGAGCCCAGCTTTCTAATCACTATGTGATTAGTAAAATATTCAAAAAAAATAAAAATAAATAAAAAATGGAAAAAAAAAATAAAAAAAATGTGCTAACATTTAAAAATAATTATGCAGTGATGTCACTAGATGAACCATCCAGTACCAGCAAAATGTGTAAAAAAAAATATAAAAAAAGTATTAAAAAAATAAAATAAAATTAAAAAATAAAGTTTATTATTTTGAGCAAGTGCTAAAATTTCTCAAAAATCTCAACAAAGAGTTAAAATAAAAGCACTTCAAATACCCAAGGGGTGTCTAATATATAAAAAAAATGGATGATGGGGTAAATTGGAGTGGCCTAGCTCAAAGATAGGGCATAGGTACAGACTGACCAAAATGGAGAAAAAAAGCGCACTTCCCAAATGTGGCATTTTAAATCTGAAACAACCCGACAAACCCATGCATGTCGGGTATCACTGCACTCAGGAGATGTTCCTGAACACACTATTACAAAGTTTGACAAAGTGTAGTTCTATAATTGGTGCATGGAAAGGGTTAAAATAACAGCATTTGGAATACCCTGGGGTGTCTAGTTTTCAAAAATATATGGTTTGAATGGGTTAAATTGAGTTAACCGGCTTCAAAGATGTTCCAAAGAGGAGATGGAGGCAGAATGACCAGATTTGTTAAAAAAGATTTGGAAATCATAAAACGCTGCTTGTACTTATTGCCTTATAACTTACAAAAAACAGCAAAAAAACATAAAAACATTGGGTATTTCTAAACTCAGGACAAGTAGTAGAATCTATTTAGCTAGTTTTTTAACTTGCTTTTTTAGGCGAGTAAAAGATTTTTCAAATAAAAGTCATAAAATGTGGTTTTTTTTCAATTTTTCACCATGTTTTTTTAATTTTTTTTATAGTAAATAAGATGATACGATCAAAATAATGGTATCTGAAGAAAGCCCATCTTGTCCTGAAAAAAACAATATATAACTTATGTGGGTACACTAAATGGGTGAGGAGAAAATTACAGCTGAACACAAGCACCACAAAAGTGTCAAAACAGCCTCGGTCCCACAGGGTACAAAACGAAAAATGAGCCCGGTCCTTAAGGGGTTAATATGGTTTCAAATGAAAGTCCTACTTGTGCTGAAAAAACCAATACATGATTTGTGTGGGTGCATTAATTGATAAGAGAGAAATTACAGTTGAAGAAAGACATAGCATAAACACAAAAAAGTCTCTGCTCTTTTAACACCACCTTAGTATCAAAATCCCAGTCCTGAAGGGGTTAATGTCTAAACCTTGGCAACAAAAGTGAGTACACCCCTAAGTTGAAATGTCCAAATTTGGTCCAAAGTGTCAATATTTTATGTAGCCACCATTATTTTCCAGCATTTGGGCATGGCGTTCACCAGAGCTTCACAGGTTGCCACTGGAGTCCTATTCCACTCCTCCATGACGACATCACGGAGCTGGTGGATGTTAGAGACCTTGCGCTCCCCCACCTTCCGTTTCAGGATGCCCCACAGATACTCAATAGGGTTTAGGTCTGGAGACATGCTTGGCCAGTCCATCACCTTTACCCTCAGCTTTTTTTTAGCAAGAAATATAAAAAGAAATAATATATATACAAAAATATATATAAATAAATATTTACAAAAATAAAAACAATATATCACCTGTACAGTAAATAAGAAAGAAGAAAATTTTAAAACAGCCACGGTCATGTAGGGTACAAAAATAAAATCATTCGTTGTCACAAAGGGGTTTAAGTACTCACTGAGTACTTTAATATGCATTCTTCTATAGTAGAGATGCCAGGGACATCCAAGGTAACAGAAGGTATAATGTTTGCTTTACTGTCTCTATCCTCCTGGTGCACTTAACCCTCTTAGATGGTAAATAGAACTTTAGAATAATTTGGACACTTTACACTTAATGAAAACATTAACCATGTGTAAAAGTATATGAGGTAAAAGGTAGCTCATATCAATATTTTTTTTTTTTCAATTCACCATTAAAAAAAATAAATAAATAAAAAGACACAACCATACATCCAAGGAACATAGCACAAAAGGCGATGATACATGAACATACAGAGAGATAATACAATATGCAAGAGATCACAGTGGATACATGGCAGATAACAAAACCCCCTGAAAAAAGGAGAAACAAGGAGCCCAAAGCAACGGCCCCAAGGGGACAGGGCCAAAAGTACAATAGCACAGCAGTAGCCCACATCTAGGCCCCACATATCGTATCATTCAGGTGGAATCCCAACACAGCAAGAACGGGAATTGAGCGAAGAACAAATACGAAACAAAAACACAAAAAAATAAGGGGGGAGGTGGACGGACGGAGCACTAATAAGACATAATGAGGCTACAGAGGCCTCCAGGTATATGTGCGGAGATAAAACAGAAATGCAGGAACCATACGAAGTAATGAAGCCTGCCACCAAGGACCTAGAGAATTAGGGGAAGTCAAGGGCCGGTGGGCTACCCACAGAAGTCCCCAAAACCGTATGAAAGGAGGGAGAGGACAGAAAGGCCTTCCAAGGAAGCCATTTAAGACCATTCTTGTAGCCTCTACCTCTAGATGTCAGAACTAGGTCCTCCATTTGACATATAAAGTTAACCGTAGCTAGCCAGGCAGAAATAGGGGGGGAACGAGGCTGTTTCCAGAATCGAGGAATGACCGCCCTAGCGGCGTTAACCAGGTGGATAGAGAGGGACCTCTTGTAGGACCCCAGGCTCAATTCGGTGTGATGTAACAGCATACACTCAGGGGAGAAGCGAAAGTCTGGATCGCCCAATTCCTTAATAACCTCCCAAACCGTGGACCATAAAGGGCGAACCAGAGGGCATTCCCACCACAGGTGTAAATATGTGCCCTCTCCGGCCTCACATCTCCAACACTGCGGGGGGACCCGGGGAAGAAAGCGGTGCAGCTCCGCGGGAACCTTGTACCACCTCGTGAGCAATATGTAAGTGGATTCCTGTAACCTACACGAAGTGGCACCCTTATGTACAAGGGAACAAATCTGGGTCCATTCACCTGAGTCAAACGAGCGGCCCAAGTCCCTCTCCCATAAGCTAAAGAAGTAAGGCTTAGCCGGGACACGATGCGACAAAAACAACTTATATAGGACAGATAGGAGATGAGAGTGACGGCTAACGTCCGAGCACAGAAGCTCGAATGGCGTGAGTGGGTGAGCCGAGTCAAAAGCAGGAGATAAGGAGGAGATGAAATGCCTCAGTTGGTGATAAAGAAAAAGTGAACCAAAGGGCGCCTGAGGGGCCCCCAACAGGTCGGATAAAGACCTAAGCCCACCATCCTTATAGAGATGGCCAAGCCTTAACACCCGTTCCCCGGCGGGAAGGAAAAGATGAATAACGCCCTGAGAAAGCCCTGGGGGAAAGGCAGGATTAGATGAAACAGGAAAGAGTGGGCTAGGAGAGCCCAACCAGCCCAATTTAGTGAGGTACTTTCTAATCACCCTTAAAGTCGGCGCAATGGTCGGATGGGACGAGAGGGAGGGAAACCTAGGTGGAGGCACCAGCCAAGGCACCGCAGAAATCTCAAGGGGAAACAACGAGCTTTCGAGGAGTACCCACTGCTTCGGAGTCCCGGCCGTCCACTCCACAACCCTGCGCATATGAGATGCAACCCAATACCCCTCAAGGTCCGGGAGACCCAGGCCACCACAGTCCTTAGGGCCAACCAGGTACTTAAAGGCCAGCCTGGGAGAGCGGTCATGCCAAATGTATTTAGTAAAGACCCTATGCCAAGCCCGAAGGAGCGATGTAGGGAGGTAAACAGGGAGGGTCGGAACCAGGTAGAGAAACCGAGGCAGGATATTCATTTTCAATACCCCTACCCTCCCAAACCAGGAGACATGGGGAAAGGCCCACCTCCTCAGATCCGTCGAAACACAGGCGAGAAGGGGAGCAAAGTTAACCGCCACCAGGGTAGCAAGATCCGAGGGTATACGTACCCCCAAATACGTCATGCAGGTGTCAACCCAGCGCAAAGGATATGCGACCCTAATGGCAGCCTCCAGGTCGGGAGGAATATGGGACCCCAGAATTTCAGATTTTTGTAAATTAATTTTATACTGAGAGACAGAGTGGAACGTCCGTAATTCAGTAGATAAATGGGAAAGGGAAACCAAGGGGTCCGACAACATGCAGAGCAAGTCGTCAGCATAAATGGACAGCTTATATTCCATGCCAGCCACGGAGAGGCCCGAGATCCCAGGGTTCAACCGAAGAGCATTAGCCAGGGGTTCTAACATAAGAATAAATAGTAAGGGCGACAGCGGACAGCCCTGCCTCGTGCCGTTTCCCAAGGGAAAGGCATCCGAAAGCAGGCCATTCACACGCACCCGCGCCGAGGGAGAATGGTACAACGCCCTAACCTGGTGGAGGAAGCGGGGGCCAAGCCCCAGCCTCTCAAGCACCTGAAACAGGAAGAACCACGAAACCCTATCAAAGGCCTTCTCGGCATCGAGAGAGACCAGTAGAAAGGGAGTCCCGTGGGACTGAGCAAGGGCCAATAAGTTAAGGGCCTTGATGGTGCCATCCCTAGCCTCCCTCCCGGGGACAAAACCGACTTGATCACTATGGATCAAGCCCGGAATAAGGTGCTTGAGTCTATTGGCCAGGAGTTTCACCAGAATTTTGAGATCCGTATTTATGAGGGATATAGGGCGGTAGCTCCCACAAAAATCCGCATCCTTCCCGGGTTTAGGAAGGACCGTGATATGAGCCTGATTAGAGTGGGGGTCCAAGTGAGCTCCCATGGCCAAGGAATTAAAGAGTGAAACCATCTGGGGCCCCAGGACGGGTAGGAACCTACGATAATAAAGCGGTGTGAACCCATCTGGGCCAGGACACTTCCCACCAGGCAGGGACTGGACGACCTCCTCTATTTCCTCAAGACAGACCGGGGCGTTAAGCGCAACCCTATCATCGGCTGAGATTCGCTTGCGTAAGTGTTTGGCAAGGTAAGCGTCCACAAGCGACTGTGTCTGAGGCCCAGGTCCCCCTTCAGGAGAGATATTATACAGCTTACGATAATAATCGGAAAAACAAGCAGCAATGTCTTTGGAGACATAGTGCAAGGATCCAGTAGAATCCCGAATTCTGGGGATGTACGCAGCCGCTCTCTTAGCCCTAAGCGCCCGAGCTAAAAGCTTGCCCGGTCTATCCCCCAGCTCATAAAAGTGCCGTCTGGTAAGCAAATAACTACGCCGAAGCCTAGAATCCAAAAGCGACGCAAGTTGTGACCGCAGGAGTTTGAGTTGTTCTAAAGTGTCAACAGAAAGTGTAACTTTATGACTCAATTCCAGGTCAGCAATTCGCCTGGATAGGGACACGAGCTCGAGCTGATTAAGTCTTTTGAGTTTGGAACCCAGGCGGATGAGATGGCCTCTAATGACAGCCTTATGGGCCTCCCAGACCATAGAAAGAGGGGTACCACGATCTACATTTTCCTCAAAGAAGTGGCGGAGGTGGGAGGAAAGCTCCGGGATGTACATTGGGCCATCAATTAAATTCTCGTTGAGCCGCCAACACCAGACCTTGGGGGGAAGCCGTGGGAGGTGCAACGTGAGATGGGTGGGGGCATGATCCCCAAACGTCATGGAGCCGATTTCAGAGGAATGCAAATACGGGAGGTGGTGGTGGGAGAGGAACAGGGCATCTATACGAGTATAGCGATTATGCACAGCCGAAAAGAAGGTATAGTCTAAGGTGGAGGGATGAAGCACACGCCAGGCATCTATGAGTTGGCTAAGAACGACCATATGTTTGACCCTCTTAATTCGAGCGAATGAGATATGAGAGGACCCCGATGAGCAATCGAGCCTGGGGTCTAGAACCATATTGAGATCGCCACCAAAAACGGTCAAGCCCTCCTGGAAATCAGCCAACTTCGATAGGAGTTTGACCAGGAAAGGAACCTGGTCCTTATTGGGAGCGTATACAGTGGCTAGCGTTATTTTATGCGCCCCAAGAAAGCCTTTAACCATCAAACCCCTCCCCTCAGAATCCTTCCAAACCTCCAAGGCACGAAAAGGCAGTGAACGGTGTAAGAGGATGGCTACCCCCTTGGTTTTAGACTGAGGGGAACTGGAGAAAAAGGCCACAGGGAAGTTTCTGTCAGTTAGTCCAGGTTCCTTGGAGCTAAGGAAGTACGTTTCCTGCAGAAAAACTATTTTTGACTTATAAGAATGCAACACATGGAGCAGTCTGGACCGCTGCTGCGGTTTGTTTAATCCCCTAACATTGAGGGAGGTACATTTAACAAGCGACCCAGACATTAGAACACAAGGTGTACATGAAAGTGAAGCAAAAATGTAGTCCAGAACCGTCCACCATAACAGGAAGAACAGGGGCAACAAAAAAACAACAAGGAAGGGCCCGAAAAGCCTGATGCAACAGCATCGAATTATGAGCCAACAGACCAAGGCATTGGTCCAAGACCTAGGATCCTGATCCATAGAACCAGGTAGGTAGGCTCTGGTGGGGGTGAGCGGTGCGGCACGTAAAAGAAATAAAGAAACCATTAAGATGTCAGGAAGGAGACGGGAGAAAGAAAAACCCAACCACATAGCACCGAAGCACCCCCTCCGTGTCACATGTAGAGCAAAGTAAAAAGAAAACCAAGTACGTGTGTGCATGAAAGTGAGAATGAGTTTAGAGTGAAGAGTGGGCAAGTGTCATAAGGACAAAAAGAAAAAATAAGGATATGCGCAGCTGAAAAGGTGCGGTGTGCATGTCGTTACCTGAGTGTAAGTGTAGAAGTGTGCAATAATGTAGGAAGCCCGGGACCTGCGTCCAGTAAAACAGAATCCTCACAAAGATGCCCAAATGGGTAGGTATAACAGGAGGAAACGAGAACCGGCATCGACGGATAAAATTACAAAAGAAAAAGCGGAACACACAAAATAAACAGGAGTCCACATAACAGTCCCGCGTCCAGGGCCCAGCAGGCGACAAGGCACACAGGAGAGGTGTAGAAAGTCCACAGGATGCGAAAACCGGAGTGAAACTCGTGACGACGGGCACAGTCGGAAAAAAAAAATAAGGAAGAAAGGAAAACAAAGGCCGAACAACGCGAACGAAGCCAGGTAGTTCCATCAGACCCGGGGTACCTTCTGGCGCTTATTCCTCCTAGGCTGGGGGGACCAGTCCCTGCTCGGGTCCCGAAGCGGTGTGGGGGCCACAAAGGCGAGTTCCCAGTCCGGAATATGGAGAGACGCAGATCTTCCAGGAACCGTGGGACGTCCGAAGCCTGCCGAAGGATGAAGGAAGAACCATCCCGTCTCGCAATCAGGGCGAAGGGGAAGCCCCACTGATAGGGGATGGAAGCCTCCCGGAGTGCCGAGGTAAGAGGTTTCAGGGTACGCCGAGCCGGCAGGACCATCTCAGGTACACCTCGCACGCGGAGATTATTCCTCCTACCTCAGTTATCGAGGTCCTCCAGCTTGCGGGCAAGTAGGCGAATGGTCGAAGTTTGATCAGAGACGTGACGGTTCAAAGCATCCACGGTGGTGGCGACAGCAGCGCTGTCGGTCTCTACGGCGGCCACACGGTCGCCCAGTTGTTACCCTGTCTGAAATTAAAGCTGACGTGCATCTCGAATGCTCTGGGTCGCCTTTTCAACCAAAGGTATCATGCCCTCCTTCGTAGGGAGTTGCCGCAAGGCATCTTGAATAGAAGCGTGGTCCCGAAGAGGAAGATCCTCCATATACTCACTATGTGAGCTGGCGGGAGAAGACGCCATCTTGGAGAGCGAGTCCCCGGAGTCCAGGTCCTGAGGCCCGTGAAAGAACGACCTGACAGAGGTAAGTTGTTGCCGATCTTTACTCCCGGATGGCTTAGGAGTCCCGGGAGCCTTGTGAGTCTTGCCCATTGCGAGAAAAAACACACGTACAGCGGTGATACACAGAGAGGGTCCTCAGAGCACAAAACTTATGCGGCCATCTTGGTCGGCTGCGAGACCACGCCCCCGCTCATATCAATATTAACCCCATTAATGACAAGACTGTTTCTTACATTTTGGGACAATGGCTCTTAACATTTTTCAGTTTTGCTGTTTAGCTGTGATTTTCTTCCTCGTTTCATGCTCCCACACAATATAGATTGTTTTTTTTCCAGGACAAAGAGGGCTTTCTTTAGATACCAATTTCTTTAGAAATACCCAATTTTTTTTTGCTTTATTCTGCACATTATGGGGCAATAAGTACCAGTAGCATGTTGCTACTTCTAAACCATTTTTTCCCCAAAGCTGGTCATTCTGCCCCATGTGCTATTTCGGGTATCTTTGAAGCCGACCAATGCAATTTACCCCATACAACCATATATTTTTAAAAACTAGACAACCCAAGGTATTTGAAATGCTGGCATTTTAACCATTTCCATGCACTAGTTCTACCATCAGCCTTTGTCAAACTATATGGTGTATTTTTTTCACACATGTACTCCAGGTATAAATTTACCGCACCTGGTATATGTCACTGCCAAACAATACCCCAATATGTGTTCTGCAACATCTCCTGAGCGCAGTGATACCCCACATGCATGGGTTTGTTAGGTTGTTCAGGGACTAAAGGCCCTTTTTGAGAGGTATGCATTTTTCAAATTGGAATTTTGACTTGTCAAAAAGTCTGCCCTTCGGGTATCTTTGGAGACGGCCAATACAATTTACCCCATCAAACCAAATATTTTTGAAAACTACACACCCCAAAGTATTTGAAATGCTGGTATTTTAACCATTTCCATGCACTAATTTTACCACCAGCCTTTGTCAAACTTTATGGTAGTATTTTTTTCACACACATTGTACTTCAGGTATGAATTTACAGCTCCTGGCATATGTCCGTGTCAAACACCCCAACAGATGTTCAGTAACATCTCCTGAGCGCAGTGATACCCCACATGCTTGTTGGGTTACTTGGGAGGTAAAAGGCCACCTTTGTGAGGTGTGTATTTTTTTGCCATTTAGACATCTGGTCAGTCTGTGCCCACGTCCCATATTTGGGACATCTTTGAAACCACCAATTCCATTTACCCCATCAAATCATACATTTTTTTAAACTAGGCACCCTATGGGCATTTATAATGCCAATATTTTAACTCTCTCCATGTGGGAATTTTTGTGAAGATATAGAGTGAATTTTAAGACTTGCTCGTAAAAAAAAAAATTTTTTGGTTATTTTATTGGTGACAGTGGAGAATTTTTACATGTTACCATATTTTTTTAAACTTTTTTTTTTTTTTTTTACTAATCTCACTGATTAGTGAGCTGGGCTCCATTGACCTTGCATTCAACCTGCAGGAGGAGCCCGAGAGTTCTCAAGAGGGTCTGGATAGAGCCTATGTGAACGCATTAATTTTTCTATTGTTGACGCCATCTTGTAAATGACGTTGCCACGATTCACATGATGGCACTTGTGGTTGCTCTTTGGAGCAATCACAAGGCTATTGGGGTAGGGGAGTTGTGTTGCTACATGCTTCAATATCGTGGCATGTCAGCAACACTGTTTATGCTTAGGAAGTGATTCTGATCGCTTCCTAAGCTATTTTAGCCTGGCACAGCCGCCGCGATCTTTGATAATCGGTGTTACGGCGGCCTCCCCAGATCCACGGCCAGCCTCACTTGTGATGCTGCAAATGTTTAACAGCAGCCCGTACATGTACAGGCTTTGTCGTTAAGGGGTTAAGGATTTCCACACAATATAATTGAGAACATTTCAAGGTGCACAAGACAGAAAAGGCACAATAGAAAATGGCAAGCAAAACTAGGCTTTTGCCCCTATTTGTTTGACCAATATTTGATGGATCAACAAAGCTTGGTAAATCACATGTCTAATATCCAATTTGTGATTAGCAGCAGTGAATATGTGAAATGTTACCCTTTGATGCTCTGTGTCTGGTCAATGGTTTCAGGCAGAGGTTGCCCTCTAGTTTCTGGGAACAACAAAACCAGGATGCCCATAATAGCAGTCAGACTCCCCATAAGGATATAAGGCAGTATACGATTATAAGCACCTATTGAAAAGAAACAGGATGACACTGAGCATTTCATTTTTATATGCCATTTTGAGCATTTATGAGATCTTACTCCACCTATGATAGATAACAAGTACTTAAAATTAACCGTTAATAGATATCGGATAATATAATTACTCTTATTGCCATTAAGTTTTATTAAAGTGAGTGAGTTAAAGTGCCAGCTTTATATTTGATGGGGAAATGTAAAACTGAAGACAGCTGTAGACCAACAAGTTTGCACAAAAATAAATTAATTGGCACCCTCGCCACAAACTTCCCATTTAGAGCTGGGTTCCTCAGAGAACATACCAAGGTAGACAAAATATGGTGAGACGACACTACCAACACGGGAAGACATTGACCCTACTCCCACTCCCATGTTCCTGATCACTGTAGGGTAAAGCTCAGCAGTGTAAACATATGCCATGGAAAATGCCGCTGTAACTCCAAACTTTCCTATCATCACCATAACAGTAGACAGGATTTGAAGATCTATCAATATACAAAAAAAAACAAAACAGCAGAGTTCAGTGAATAAAATGTTTGTGTTTGCTTGCGGTATAAATGTATACATCTCAATACAGTTCAAACATTTCAACAGTTCTATTTCAAATGCCAGTACAGTTTTTTGTATTTTTTCAATACCAGAACTTCTTGCAGTTACCTTTACCATATGTTGGTTTAATCAAGATCCCCCTCTCCTGAGTTCGATGTATCCACACAAATCATACATATATTTTTTTGATTGTTTGAAACCATAGAAATTCATAAAACAACTATACCAAAATAAATATATTTTTTGCAATTTTGATTAGAATTTCTTTCTACACAGTAGGTGCCACTGATAAACAATGCCCCAATTTAGGCTGCTGCCAGCACTTCTGCTGGGGCTTCTATGACGAAGCACTGGCGTCACATGGCCTTCTGGTGCTCCATCATAGAAGCTCCAGCGAAAGTGCAGGGTAGCAGCAAAGGTTGTCTACACGCATCGCGCAGATGTTCACCGGCTGTCTCCATTAAGACACCATGGAGTCAAGAGCACGAGGGGCAGATTGGCGT
This sequence comes from Spea hammondii, assembly GCA_029215755.1. Classification (NCBI taxonomy): domain Eukaryota; kingdom Metazoa; phylum Chordata; class Amphibia; order Anura; family Pelobatidae; genus Spea; species Spea hammondii. Next base: position 18,059,499 of record JARDYJ010000004.1, on the reverse strand, counting down.
ATTGGGTGGGGGGGGCAGAGTGGTATATCAGTGGCATATAAGAGGGTACAATGAAGGAAAAAATTATTTGATCCTCTGGTGATTTTGTACGTTTGCCCACTGTCAAAGACATGATCAGTCTAATTTTAATGGTAGGTTTATTTGAGCAGTGAGAGACAGAACTACAACAAAAAAAAACCGGAATAACGCATTTCAATTAAGTTTGAAATTGATTTCCATTTTACTTAGTAAAATAAGGATTTGACTCCTTTGCAAAACATGACTTGGTACTTGGTGGCAAAACTCTTGTTGGCAATCACAGTGGTCAGACGCTTCTTGTAGTTGGTTACCAGGTTTGCACACACCTCAGGAGCCATTGTGATAGAGATTAGTGTACAATGACACACGTTAATTTTTTTATTCTGCTGTTTGTTTTAACATCCAGTTTGTTCATTAAATTATTTTAAACAAATGAAACATTTGCATTTTTTTATCTAATTGGAAAAAATAAAAATCGGCCAACTAACCGATTATGGAAATAATTGTTAGTTGCAGCCCTGGTTTTTATATATATATATCAAACAGCAACTGTGTAAATTGTATAACAAAGAAAAAAGTAACCAACCTTGAGGCACCAGCTGCATCAAAAGAAGCACAATTCCACCAAGCAGCAAAGTAGAGCTCATGGAGTATTTTCGGGCTACGTTCTTCAGCAGCAGCCAGGCAATAATGTATGACGGGACCTCAATGGCAGCCAAGAGAAAACAGTTTAGAAATGGGTCACCATGTAAGTTTGGGGTATTTAGCGAAACGCCAAAATATCCAATAGAAATTATCAACCTGTAAAAGAATTGAAAAAAGCGCACAGTTAGGTACAAGATAACAACATATATGCATCAGCTATATGCACACTGAATCTTTATTTATGTTTTGTTGGTTGTAATGCCAACTCACCTCTAAACCAGAAATACAATATAATCCATCTGATGATTAAGTTATGAAATCTGTTTAGAAAGCAAAATGCGGTCACCACAATCACCCATCTTGATTAAGCTATTCCTGAAAAACTGATATTAGACTATAAGGTTGGCACAGGATCAATGTTTTAATTTGAAAAGAAAAATAGAAGCTGGGTTATTTCAAATAAACCTACTGTATTCTGCTATGTTCTTGGTATTATGTAACGTATACAAACAGGCAGATATGGTAGATATTTATCCTTCAGGTTTTTTTTACGTGTGCACTAAATGACCAGGGCAGTTTTTTAGTGTATCCACACACATCATAAGTTTTTTCAGCTCATTTCTTTTGAAATAATTATAAACCATCATTTAGTTTCACCTATATACTGTATATCACAAATGTGAGTACATCCCTCAAAGTTTTTTAAATATTTATAATGTGTAACAGTCCCCTCAAATATAACACACATCCATTAATGTGTAAACCTTGGCAATAAAAGGGAGTACACCCCTAAGTGGAAATGTCCAAATTGGGCCCAAAGTGTCAATATTTTGCCATGGAGTTCACCGGAGCTTCACAGGTTGCCACTGGAGTTCTCTTCCACTCCTCCATGACAGCATCACGGAGCTGGTGGATGTTGGAGACCTTGCGCTCCCCTACCTTCCGTTTGAGGATGCCTCACAGATGCTCAATAGGGTTTAGGTCTGGAGACATGCTTGGCCAGTCCATCACCTTTACCCTCAGCTTCTTTACCAAGGCAGTGGTCATCTTGTAGGTGTGTTTGGGGTCGTTTTAATAAATTATTATTATTTATGTTGGAATACTGCCCTGCAGACGCCGCTTAGGCCGGGATGAAGAAGGGCAAGGTCTAATAATGCCTACGTCTTCTCAAGTCTCTTATAACTAGGTATTCTACGCCTGTGGAGACCTGCTGACACAAAAGTGGATGCACTGCTCTTACAACTACCAGCTAAGTAGTTGATTAGTTTTTGATTTATTTAATCCTCTAGGTGCCTAATTATCCAACTTTTCATCTATATACAGCATATGTGTTACCAAGCAGACCAAAAGGTGGTTAATAATGACTCCATTATCCCTACTTCGATATGCACACTATTTTTTTATTTTTTTTTAAATAGTCTTTGCATATATAGTACAAGAAGACCTGGCTGGGATTTTTTTAATAAGCTCCTCTGCAATTTGTGTGGCATTTTTCCATAATAAGCTATGCTGTTTATGTTCCAACGATTGCACATTTAGCCTATATACATGTCAGAAGGGGCTGATGAGGGATACAGCAGAGCTCAGTACGCAGGAAAACAGGATAAGGCACTTAGTCGATAAGGCCCACACAGAGTCAGGACACAAGCCGAGGTACGGTACACGAGAAAGCAACAGAGTCAATAGGGTAGCCAAGGTCAGTATACGAGGAATCCAAAAGGCCGTTTAGCAACAGCAGCAGCAGCAAAGTTACCTGGGAAGCCAGGTAGGTACACAAAAAAATCTATAATAAATTATTATATACACATATATATATAATATATACACACACATATATATATACACACACATATATATATACACACATATATAATATATATATACACACATATCTATATATATATACACACAGATATATATATACACACACATATATATATATACACTCACATATATATATATACAACACACACATATATATATATAACACACACACACATATATATATATACACACACACACATATATATATATAACACACACACACTATATATATATATACACACACAGACATATATATATATACACACATGTGTGTGTGTGTGTATATATATACTATGTGTGTGTGTGTAATCTATATATATATATACACACACACACACATATATATATATATACACACACACACACATATATAGAATATATATATACACACACACACACATATATATATTATACACACTACACACACATATATATATATATACACACACACACACTATATATATATATATACACACACACACATATATATATATATACACACACACACACATATATATATATACACACACACTATATATATATATATCACACACACACACACACATATATATATATATACACACACACGTACTATATATATATATATACACACACACGTATATATATATATATATATACACACACGTATATATATATATATATATACACACACGTATATATATATATATATATACACACACGTATATATATATATATATATACACACACGTATATATATATATATATATACACACACGTATATATATATATACCCGTATATATATATTACACACACGTATATATATATATATATA